>JAQJVL010001767.1:0-147906 GCA_035578905.1 Stictocephala bisonia
AATAGTTTCTTGTGGTTTCTATCCGTATCAACCATTGCTAACGACTACTAAACGATAACCCAACGATAGTTTCTGGTGGTTTCTATCCGTATCAACCATTGCTCATGACTCCTAAACGATAATCCACCGATACTGTCTGGTGGTTTCTATTCGTATCAACCATTGCTACGACTACTAAAAGATAACCCACCGATACTGTCTGGTGGTTTCTATCCGTATTAACCATTGCTCGCGACTACTATACGTTAACCCAATTATACTTTCTTGTGGTTTCTATTCTTGATCACAACTACTAAAACGATAAGGGGGAGATGCTGCATGTATCGAATGCCAATTAGACCAGTGTCCCCACAATTTACACATGTTTAGGGCATTTACCAGTAGACTGATAAGATAAACAAACTAACAAATTTTGAATTTAATATCTCAAACCGTTACAGAGATAAAAAAAATATTTTCTGAAAACAGCAGACAGACGGAAAACTGATCAAGATTATACATTATGATGAACATAGTTTGCCTGTAGTATAACCTGGTAAAGTTACGGGATACTCTGTATATTACAATAACCAGTAGTGTCTTCTCAAATCAAGGTAAGATAATGCTATTCAACAGTCTTGATAATACATCATTCAAGAGCAAAAAATATTCGTGGTTTTATTTAAATATCATTCGAATGACTTTGTATAATGGTGTCTTTCTTAAGTTTAATTTGTTTGAAGTGCACGTTCTTCGTGTGTTACTAAAAATATGACTATAAAATCATTTGTATTCACTTTAAACAATTCCATTATAATCAACGGCTTTCAAACTTAGCTCATCGTAAAAGTAAATGAAATTACATAAAAAATAGGCCTATATTTGCACTCACTTCAAAATCTAAAATTTGCAGCGATGTTTGCAGAAAAGATCAAAAGGATACGGAATACGTAAATGCAATAATTTATTGCCATTAATCGTCATGGACGGAAATATGGATGCAATACGTAAAACCCGTTAATGGGATGAAGTAAGGGGGCCAAGGTTGTGGTGTCGAGAGGTTGGGCGCAGGCGACTGGACCAACTCAGTCATCATACTTACTACATGGAGTCGCAGATTGATAAAATAAAACTAACTGCTGATTTGTTGGGCTTTCCGAAAGTGTGATTCAATAATGTCTAAAACTCCATCAGCTATTTACTTTTTAACTCAAAACAAAGATTGTTTCTTCAGTAAATTATATTGAACGTCAAAACAATAAATATTGTTATCTTCTTAGTTATTGTACCACTGGAACGTTTTATTGGGAAACAAATTATTTTATCGATTTATTCATACTGAATTATAATTGTAAACGTTACAACCAAGCCATATCTGCTCATATACAATTGCTATTGCTATGTTAATATTGCTATATTTTCAAATTATACTTTCAATATACTAAAGTACATTACTTAAAAATACTTCCCTTGTCTACAACATTATATAGGCTAAACATTTTATTGTACTAGCGCACAATACCATCTCAAGTCCAAGGGGCGCACGTGAGTCTGCAGAGGCTGCTGGCCATGTTGGTTTTAATCCCATAAGAACAATCTTATTTTGGAATCGGTCATACGATCACGCGTAACGAAATTGAACAGTTATGTTAACAAAAATATTACATTTGATCAAGTTTGACCAACATTGCACGTTGGAATTGCTTTGCAAATTCCTAATTAGTTTTATAGAAAAATATATAAAAATATTTAGTTTGACATTTTTATTTTCACCTATTTACCAAACTAGGTGTATATATTCAAAGTATCAAAAGTAAACCTAATGCCAAAATGATAACGTTTAAAATGACACCTCATACACAACCTTTGGTCAATAAATAACGAAGATATGTAGATTGCAAATAACATTGTTCTTATGGGATTAAAAACAACTTGGCCCACAGCCTCTGTAGACTAAAGCTGCGTTTTCCTAGCGACGTGATTAGCTTTGCTGCGCTGCGTGCTCCGTGCTAGGCAAAACCACCGATTCCATATAGACAAATGAGACCGTTTTCCTAGCAGCGCGGCTAATTGTTAACCGCGCAGCATGCAGCGCGCAGCGTATTTGGGAGCACTGCCTCGAGAGCAGTCAGTTACTGGCCACGCTACGGAGATAACCTCTGTTGTTGTAATTATGGAGAAATCTATAACTGCTATTATAGTGGATTTTCAATCAAGTTTTCTGCCAATGACGGCAGTTTATTGATTGATTGTGTCCGGATTCGAAGTCGTTTGGAAACTGAGTCATTCTGAATTCAAAAATAACTTGAAGAAAGATAAAATATGAAGTGGTATTGGGCAAAAAATGAACAAGACTGGTAAGTAAAATAAGGCTTCAAAGTTATATCACCGCTCACCAAGTCAACAAGATAGGAAAACTGATCTTTAGTTAATCTAAAGTATTCTTTAAAGTTGACTTCTTTGTCTATCAGACGCCTATTAATAAGAATATTGAAAACACCCTCGTGACTTCTCGTTCCAAACAATTCACTGTCGGACACCAATGGTAATGTCGACATCTTCGTCCATCTCTTCTTATTCAACCAACAACATAAAGGCAAGACACTTCTCTCTTCGATCCATAACATAGAACTACTATAGGAACTGCGAATCCGCTAGTCAAGCGATGCAATGGCGGATTTCCAGGAAAACAAACACTTTTGCCCTGCGTACTGTTTCTAACTACGCTCCGTATTTTAGTTAATCGCGTTGCACGCTGCGCAATTAACTGAAGTTGAAGGAAAACGCAGCTTAAGCGATTCACGTACTTCTATTGTACGTTTTTGGGAACCCCACAAAAACCCATAGGCTTCCCGTTTTATATTTAAAAACACCGCCTCATACGTTAGTAGTTGTGTAGTATGAGGGATGGCTTATTATCTTACACCTTGGGACAAATTATTAGTTTACGAGACGTAGGGGGCCGGGCCGAGGTCAAGGATAGTCACAACCCACAACAACCAGTCGGTGGCCTTTCCGAAATACGTACAGGGATGGCCGATTGTTCATCATAATACTATCGATTGTATGAGGAACAATCGATACACATAACGGAGCTATTCCCGACAAACCTTCTTCCATCCCAGCCTTAAACATGTATAATAATCAGCATGTAGGTGTATCCTGTGTATTGTGTGACAGTTAAGACAATGTCAAATAGACCTCAGTTTAAATACGGTAGGTTCAAAACGCAAACAACCAAGTTTTTCTAAATTCGAGGACATTCCGAAAATGTTGCTGTAAAACGGGTTTAATTTGGCCAGTTAATACATATGTAACAGCTGATTATAATAAAGTAATTTGTGCCAGTCTTAATAAATCAGCTGATCAGTACAACAATAAAGTTTATGTAAACATCTGATTTAAAAATATTACATTTATACTTTATTATTATGAGATGTTACATGTGTGTTGCACATTGTACTGGCATACTACATTTTACATACTGTCACATAAATTATCATTTCTTTGTTATTTTTCATCCGATTTTTGAAAACGTTATAATATTGAATTAGTAATTACATTTTCTAACAAACATCTTTCTTAGTAATTTTTAATACAATTATTGATTTAGGAGTGGTTTAGGATTTAAAAATTTAAATGGCTGCCCTTTTTTAAATGTTGATACTGGAAAACAAAAATGTTTTCTCCAAACGTATGTCTATGTTATAAAGGGCCATTCAAAATTACAGCTTAATACACTTTTTGGTTTTTGAGATATAAATTTAAAAGTGAATAAAATAAAATGGCGCCTGAAAGGATATAACCGAGATGTTTCGGGCACTTAAAATATGATATTTGTGATTCTAAATGAACCAGTAACAACAACCAAGAGAGCTATCAGAGAGTTCAGAGACCCTGTATATGAATGTTCAGTAAACAAAAGATTAAAATATATAAAAGTATGCCTATCGGAACGTGTCTGGGGAACTCTTTGCCTATGTATTTTTTATTGCTTCCTACTACAGCAGGAAGACAACTTACGTCAATGCCTCATAACTGAGTCATTCGCCATGTATAAACTTTCCTGGCCAAAACTCAAATTCACATGACTGGTTTAATTATATATTGGAGCTAAGCAAAACTCTGTTCGTAGGATAGCGATATAAAATTCTTAAATTTTAGATTTCGTAAGTTCAACTTTCGTAGACTACTTGGACATTTTATTTTCTGTTGTGAGGATTATATTAGGTTTTAGAAAAGAACACATTTTTTTAATTATTCCTCAAATTTTAATTTAAAATGCGCTTTTGCCGTTTAAGACATCATCAGTTTAAATATGTAAACAGGTTTACAACAATATAAATTAAAATATGATAAGATATATATCTTTTTAAAGAATTAAAAACTTAAATGGATTAGTAAAAAGTAATTTTAAAAGAAATATACTGGAAAATATAATTTACAATTAATTATTTTATGTTCAATTTCTTCTTTATATATAAAGCATACTAGGGGACACCCATGCACGCTTCGAGTGCCAACCCCGTCACTTGCTACCCTCGTGAGGTAAGTTCGGCATGCACCCTCGACTGTGGACTCTGCCTTTAGCCCCTTTGTAGAAGTCGGCCTACGGCCTCGCCAAGACGCTCTACTACAGACCCCTTAGTGAAACTCTGCCTACGGCCTCTCTGGGGAAAGTTCGATCTGCGGCCTCACCAAGGCCTTTTTGATACTCCACTTGCAAGTATTAGTTTAACATTACCCAATGTTGGGTTTTAGGGTATATCTTTTATTTGGAGGGGGCAGAGCCTTGAAACGTTGTATGTTCCTAAATATAATGGTATAATGTAATTTGGGAGATAAATACCTATAGTTTTGATATCCCACTTGGGCGTTTTACTGTATTTTAGTACTACCTTTTTTTTGTTTTAGCAATTTATTTTTGTTTTGGGGGCGTATATCTTTTATTATTTGCCCTTTTAAAAATTCCGTGGTATATTTGGATTTAGGAGAAAAAGCTTTAATTTGATACCCCACTAAAGTAAAAACATCAATATTAAAATTTTTACATTTTCTACAATTTAAGTTTTTGGGTCAACGATACCCCACATTTTTAAGTTTTTATGCTGAAAACATATATAAGTTGCGCGTTTGTTACGTGTGTAAAACTGTAAAGGTTTGAATATTTTACCCAAGCTTTCTCTTAGGTTAGGTAATAAAAACGACGTTCTTGAGATTTTCCCATAAGAAATACATTAGGGCGGTTTTGGAGTAAAAAAAGGGCGCCATCTTGTTTATGAGTGAAACAAGTAAACTGTTGTGAATTTTCCTGGGTGTCAGACCGAGAGCTTTAATTCAAGTATACATTCAAGTAGCCATTTTCTACAAATATCAATACCCGCCTCGACATGAATGCTGCTTTCCAGCTTCTTTCGGGTTGGGATTGGTCTGAAATTCTAAATACCAATGATGTTGATGTTAGTTGCTCTGTTTTCATTGAGCAGGTTCAAAAAATATTGTCTCTGTCAGGTAAAACAGTGCGATTCTCATCAAATAACAGCCGAATCAAGCCCTGGATGACAGCTGGATTGGTTCGGTCGATTCGAACTAGAGACAAATTGGGTAGACGACTTAAAAAACAACCATTTAATAATGTTTTAAAGACACGTTATAAAAATTACCGAAATATTTTAAGTAAAACTATCAGATCAGCCAAAGAAATCTACTATCGTAATAAAATTAATCAGTCAAAAAACAACAAACGTTTTCTGTGGAATAACATTGCTGAAGTTATCGGTATAAAGAAGAATAAAGATAATTTTCCATTTGAACAGTTTCCAATGGACAAACAAGTAGCAAACAGTCTCAATGAATACTATGTGGGTGTAGGAGCCAATCTGGCCGGCACGGTCCCTCCTGTATCTGAGCCTGAAAATGAATTAACTCTAATTGTAAATAGCCTTAAGGGTGGATCAGCTCCTGGTATTGATAATATTCCGGCTCTGTTTTTAAAAACCTGTTTTCAATTTCTCAAAGTTCCTCTTCTTCATATTATTAACAACAGTATTAAAAATGGTGTTTTCCCCAAATCTTTTAAAGTAGGGAAAGTTATTCTAATATACAAGGGGGGCCCAAAAGATCAATGTGTAAGCTTTAGGCCTATCACATTGGCTAGCGTCATGTCCAAATTATTAGAAAAAAGTATTAGAATACAACTTGAAAATTATTTAATCAGATATAACATTCTTTTTCAAAATCAGTTTGGTTTCAGGAAAGATAAAAATTTAAATGATGATTTATTTTTATTGACAAAAAGTATTCATAATGCAATTGAACGTAATAAAAAACCTATTTTATTGTTTATTGATTTGGCCAAAGCTTTTGACACTGTTGATAGAAGTTTGTTATTAAAGAAACTTGATCATATTGGGGTAAGGGTAACAGAATTTGATTGGTTTAACAGTTACCTTAGCGATCGTTACCAAATTGTTACAATTAACGGACAAGACAGTACTAGGAAGAAAATTGATTATGGAGTTTTGCAGGGTAGTACGCTGGGCCCTCTACTTTTTTTGATATTTGAGAATAACCTGGGTCGACTAAATTTAGATGGGGGGCAAATTTTTCTTTATGCAGATGATACTGCTTTGCTTTTTGAAGGCAGTGGATGGGAGGAGACTGTCCGTCTGGCGGAGACGGGCTTACTCGCTGTCAAGTGTTGGTTTGTTCAAAGTCGGTTATCTGTTAATTTATCAAAAACAAAATGTATGCCAATTTCTATTAGAGCCGACTATGATCCGGGCAATGTGGAATTGCGCTTGCATTCATGTGGTGGTCAGCAGGGGTGTGTGGTGTGTGAATGCGTTCAGATTGTATCTGAATATAAGTATTTAGGGGTCGTTTTTGACAACCGCTTGAAATGGAATGTTCATGTATCATACTTAAATGGCAGACTTCGAAAATTTATTTATATTTTTTCTTCACTTAGTAAAGTACTTTCACCTGATTTGATAAAAATAGTTTATTATGCTTACATTCAATCGTTGTTGCAATAAGGTAATCTGGCATGGGGCGGGTGTTACCGAAGCATTCTCTCTCCATTAGAAATTACTCAGAAATCAATAATTAAAGCTGCTTTGCAGAAAAACTTACGTTTCCCCACAGACTTACTATTTGAAGAATTTAAAGTGCTCAATATCTCTCAACTTTATCTAAGAACAATTATTTCATACATTTTTAAAAAGAAAGAAAACTTATTTAACGAAATAACACATCCGTACTCAACGAGAGCCGCGTTAAATATTGGTTTCCATCCACCTAGATTGTTCAAAACTATTACGTCAACCTCATCACATTACATTGTCAACACTGTTTATTCCAAACTACCTCCGCATTTAAAAAATCCACACCCTTGCAGTTATAATACGTATAAAAAATTTATTAATCATTGGTTGTTAGAACTGGGAAGAGATCATGTTAATTCATTTTTTTATTCACAGTACAGATAATAGATCGCCCTGTTGCGTGGAGCTGATTAATGTATGTACCCTTTTTTTCTTTTTTTTTCTCTTGTCGTAAGTGTGAGTGAGTAGAGTGTACGTGCGTATGTAGGGCTTGGATGAGTGTGTGTATATTGGAGTGAATGCGAGTGTGTAAGGAGTGTGAGGAGGGTATGTTTGCTTACCCAAATCTCTGTGAGATGGATTTAGTTTTTTTCTTTCACAGTCAAACATGAGATTCCTCTAACTTATAAACATATGTATAATGTTGACTCTTAACTATGTATTTTATTATATAAATATTATTATTGTTTAAATAGATACTTATAAATTGAATATCCTTTTCAAATTATTATAATTTAATTACGAATTTATTAGCTGATATAGAGCTCATTCCCCACTCACAGGCTGTATAGCCCATGTGGGGAATTTTTCAAGTTATTTTTTTTTTTATATGTATTCTGTATTGTATTAGTAATTTTTACTGAAATAAACGGATTTTCATTTCATTTTTCATTTTCATACATCTCATGAAAGTAGGATGCCGAGAAGTGCCTCAACATTTAGTGTCAGTAAGTCAGTACATCGAGCTTTATATTATAAAGACTAGCTTCGCTCTTCTTGGTTAACAATTAGTGCTTTGTTACCCAAGAAGATCATGGTTTGCTACCCAAACTTATCACAGATGGTACCAATGATGACACGGGTGCTAATCATGATAATTACGGTTCCTACCTAAGTTAATCACGGTTCAAGTTAATCGCTGGGATGTACCCAAATTGATCACGGAGGCTACTTAAGATGATTATAGGTGACTATCTGATGATCACGGTTGGCTAGCCAAGATATTTTTCATGTAAGGTTACCTCAGTTGATGATGGAGGTAACCCTATATGAACCCCCAAGTTAATCATGGAGGCTATCCAAGTTGACCATGGGATTTACCCAAGATGATCACGGTTATTGCCCAAGTTGATCACGAGGACTACCTATGATGATCAAGAAGGCTACCCAAGATGATCACTTGGTAGTCACCCAAACCGATCAAGAAAGGTTTGAGCATCGATAGCTACAGAAAATGATCACGGTTGGCTAACCAATCTGACTGCCTCCCAAACTGATCACAGATGCTACCTATGCTAAACATGGAGAACTACAAAAGTTAATCATGGGGGCTATCGAAGTTGACCATGGGGTTTACCCAAGAAGATCACGGTTATTACTCATGTTGATCACGATGACTACCTATGTTGATTAATAGGACTACCCAAGATAATCACTGAGTTGTTACAATGATGGTTTGAGCATCGATAGCTACAGAAAATGATCACGGGTGGCTACCCAATCTGACTACCACGCAAACTGATCACAGATTGGTGAGCATAACATAGTTCCCCTATGCTAAACATGGGGATCTACAAAAGTTGATCATGGGGGCAACACAAGATAACCATGGGGGACATCCAAGTTAATCACGGAGGCTACCTACGCTGATCATGTGGACTATCTTACTTGATACGGGTGGCTACCCAAGTTGATAACGAGGGATATCGACGTGACCATGGGGCTCCCCAAGAAGAGTGATGATTATCCAAGATGATCATTCGGGACTTCCCAACTTCATTACGGGGGACTACATAAGTTAATGACAGGATACTACCCAAGTTTATCACAGGAAGATTGATCACGCGGGGCTGCCCAAGTTTAATCACGAATGCTACCACAGTTGATAATGTGTACTACCAAATTTAATAGTAGAGGAGGTGTACCTCAGGTTATAATGGAAGCTAACTAAGTTAATCATGGTTCCTAGTCATTTTAACCACTATGGACTGACTACCCAAGTCATTTAAGGGTCTAACCAAGTTGATCACGAGAACTACTCGAGTTTATGACGGTCGGCTACAGAGTTTATTACATACTGATACATTGATCGAGGGGACTACCCAAGATGATCAAGAGGCTACCTCAGTCAATTGGGGGGTGGCTACATAAATGTATTCCGGGGGCTAGACAAGTTTATTACGGTGTGCTACCTAAGTTGATTACGGGTAGCTATCAAATGTTTATCCTGGGGGCTACGCAAGTTTAACATGTTGAGCTAGCTAAGTTGATTACGTGGGGATATAACAAACACACCTCTGTGTGTTCTAGATAGTTCTATCCACTTTAAAAAAACGACAGGTTTAGTAAAATTTTATTTTCATTGATAAAGCTGCATGGAGAATTTAACACTAGCCTTATGGAGAATCAAATCTAATATGGCGGCAGTAAATCAGACTTTTAACTTGCACATAAATCGGCCATTCCTTGTTCAAAAACAATGGGACGTCGACGGTCACGACGTGACATCACTGCAGTGCCGCACATGTGACCCACAGCGACATAGGGATCGGGCCAACTCTAGCCACCTTGATACAAAACTGCTCGGTTGTCATGTGCATCTGAGCATAGCTGGGAAATTGGCTTTAAGTTTATAATGAATTGGCATCAGATTCACGCATGAAGGGAGCGAACTTTCTCCTGACGGCTGGAGCACGGGAAGCACAAGAGCGAAACGGCTTCGAGTTGTTACCCATTACTTGTTCTTTCTTGGTTTACGATGAAAATAACGATTAGAGAAACGCTCCTGAACTTATCACTAACTACTCAATAGATAATGTGAATAAAACTAGGAACTCTCTCCGTAGATCTCTCTCTAAACGAGCTGAGATACCTCGTCAATACAGAGATAGTTCTTATCTATCAGGTGAATAAAGTTGTTAAGGATATGTCTCGATAGTCAGTTGGAAGTCGGGGAAAGATCTGGCTGAGTTGAAGAGGTGGAAACAGTTCCGCTCTTTTTCCATCATACACCACTGTTAAAGACATATTCTTGTCTAATTGACATTGTTGCGAAGTGTTTCTTAATACAAGTCTATCCCCATCAAATCGCATGATGTGAGATGAGTACTACCACCAGCTGTATCATAACCAGCATCACCACTGTACCTACTGTTTAAAAAACTGCGATAAATATCTTAATTTTTCATTTCAAATTCAACGGTCATTGAAGAAACCAGGTTATAAAACTTAACCAATGTCAAACTCATTTTTCACATTACTTGTCCATAGAACATTCTGTGCAATAATATGTTGGTATACGTATAAGGTCAATGGCAGAGGGAAATGAGCATTTAATACAGCTATTTATTAATACGTTTTAAATTCCTTTTCCGAAGAATTCACAATCCAGCAAAGTTATTTTCTATAAAGTGACATCTATAGCTTAATATGTAGTTTTAGTAGCTGTAGAACCGTCATCAGCAACACCACCTAGGATCACCCAATGATAAAGACATTTTACCATCGTCATTGTAACACCACCTAGGATCACCCAATGATAGACATTTTACCATCGTCATTGCAACACCACCTAGGATCACCCAATGATAAAGACATTTTACCATCGTCATTGTAACGCCACCTAGAATCACCCAATGACAAAGACATTTTACCATCGTCATTGTAACACCACCTAGGATCACCCAATGATAAAGACATTTTACCATCGTCATTGCAACACCACCTAGGATCACCCAATGATAAAGACATTTTACCATCGTCATTGTAACGCCACCTAGGATCACTCAATGATAAAGACATTTTACCATCGTCATTGCAACACCACCTAGGATCACCCAATGATAAAGAGATTTTACCATCGTCATTGTAACACCACCTAGAATCACCCAATGACAAAGACATTTTACCATCGTCATTGCAACACCACCTAGGATCACCCAATGATGAAGACATTTTACCATCGTCATTGCAACACCACCTAGGATCACCCAATGACAGACATTTTACCATCGTCATTGCAACACCACCTAGGATCACCCAATGACAGACATTTTACCATCGTCATCAGCAACACCACCTAGGATCACCCAATGACAAAGACATTTTACCATCGTCATTGCAACACCACGAGTTTATAGATTATTGAAAAATACTTGTTCCAGACAGAATCTTTATTAACCACCTACTATCATTCCGTGATTATGTACGACTTCCCAACCTCCTTCTACAACTGTGTATGGTCCACCAAGACTAGGTAGTTTGAGTGCTACCATTGATTTTATACACAAATATATTTCCCATACAATGTTAAATTTTAGGTTTCAAAATAGTAGCCGTTTTGTGGTCCACTGTGGAGCGCTAGTGTTGTCCCATGTAAATGTAATGCATTTTAAACCAGTGTGGTTGCGGGCCTCACAAACTAACAAAATTACAGGCACAAATCTAATATCTATAAAGCCGCATGTGTAACTGACTCACTCACTCAAGTAAACAAATTCTAACCCCTTTCCAGATGAACTAGAAACTTGAAATTTGGCACACCTGTAGCTTTTGCCGAGCAACCGACTGGAAAATTACAAAAACTATAAAAAAAAATTAAATTTTAACCCCCTAAAAAAATGTAAATGGCGGACGGGAATATAATAATTAATAATTCTTTTTTTACCAAAATATTACAATTGACATTTGTTGATTTACATATACACAAATCTGTAAATAATAGGTACTCCTAGGCGTAGCCCGTTTGGGGTTCCATCATATTATCACTAAAGTAAACTAAGAGAGTAGGTTCCAACTGTGTAATAAACAAATTCATTAAAATTATAATATTATATTAAAAGGAGAAAGTTTCTGAGAAAGGACAGCATACTCCAGATTTGTAATGAAATTTCCTACAATTTTGTTAAGGTGTAATTTTTTTGTGTTTTTATATTAACTACGCAAAAATCATTAAATTCCTATTTTCTTTCAAAAAATTTTATTTTTGATAGGTTTTTCATATGTTATTGCCTTTTTAAGATATTGCAAGAACTTTAACCCTTACACACTACCTTTACTACGTTGTTATAAAAACTGCTGTGAAATTTGATTTTTCACTTTTCATAACCTAAAAAAACTTTCAAAAAGGCTGACGTGAAAATGCTAACCTGTTTGCAGAGTTGAAGTTTTTGTTTTACTGAAGCTCTAAATAACTAGTTTACCCAACATCTAATGACACAATAAAATTAACATTTAAATTTTATTCAAAAAGTGTCAATTATAATTATTTTTTATGTACCATAGTTTCCTCACAAAAAGTTGGTGAAGTACAGTTTTGTCGAAAACGTGTAATTTCTTTTGGAATAAATATTACCATTTAAGCATTATTAAAACAAACTGTGAACTTAAAAACTCACAAACCATACATTTACTACTTTGTTACAAAAACTACTATAAAATTTAATTTTTCACTTTTCATAACCTAGAAAATTTTCAAAATAGCTGAAGTGAATTCGCTGACCTGTTTGCAGAGTTGACGTTTTTGTTTTCCTGAAGCTGTAATATTTAGTTTAGACAACATCTAATGAAATATTAAAATTTAATGTTGTTCAAAAAGTGTCCTATACATTTTGTTTGCACATACTATAATTTGTCCATAAGCAGTTGGTAAAGTAGAGTTTTGTCGAAAACGTGTGATTTTTGTGAATAGTTCTTCCCATTTAAACATGTTTAAAAGAAGCTAAAACCTTTCCCGGTATATATTATCGTTTCCTCACAAAGGGTCAGTAAAGTTGAGTTTAAAAAGTGATTTTTTTAATAGTTCCTCCCTTTAAGTATGAATAAAATAAGTTAAAAAATATAAACATAACACACTATTTAACTGCTTTTATATTTGATATTTTACCACTCATAACCTAAAAAAAATCAAAATATTGACATGAAAATGCTGTCTTGCGAGCACAGAAGGGGCATTTGTTTTGCCGTAGTTGCAATATTTAGTTTAGAACACATCAAATGACGTTGTTCAATTCTCAATAAGGTTTTCTACTACAAGAATGGTTATATACTTATATACTAAATTTTCATCACAAATGTTAGTAAAGTTTAGTTCTTTGTCAAAAACGTGTGACTTTTTGGAACAAACCCTTCCATTTATATAACAAGCTGGAAACTAACACGTTCCACACTATTTAAGTTGACTACTATATTAACAAAACTGTTTTAAAATTTGATTATCTGTCAAAATGGCGGATATTCAAATGCTGAAATACGTGGTAAACTTGTGTAGCCCGTGATCAACTTAGGTAACCCCCTGATCATCTTAAAGTAGTCCCACGTGATCAACTTAGGTAGTTCACCATAATCAAGTTGCATAGCCCCCGTGAAAACTGGGGTAGCCACCCATAATCAACTTAGGTAGCACACCGTGATAAACTTGTGTAGCTCCCGTGATCAACTTCTGTAGCAACCCTTGAATAACTAAGTAGCCCACCGTGATATATGTATGTAGCCTCCCATTATCGTCTTAGGTAGCCTAGAGATCATCTTGGGTAGTCTCCATGATCAATCTTTGTACTTCTCTATGATCAACTTGGATAGTATACTGTCATTTACTTAGGTAGCCCCCCGTAATGAAGTTTGGTATTCCCCTATGATCATCTTGGCTTATCATACGTGATCTTCTTGAGGAGCCCCCATGGTCAACTTGGGTAGCCCCAAGTGATCAACGTAGCTAGCCTCAGTGATTAAATTGGGTAGCCACCCTGTTTAACTTGGATTTCTCCCAAAATTAACTTGTGTAACCTCCAAGATCAACTTTTGAAGCTCCTCGTGATTAACTTTTGTCATCAGTGGTAAGATTAAGTAGCCAACTGTGATAATGTTCAGTATCTACTGATGCTTAAACCTTTCTGATCGATTTGGGTAACAACCTGTTATCATATTGAGTAGCCCTCATGATCAACGTAGGTAGCCCTCGTGATCAACTTGGGCAACCACCCATCATCAACTTATGTAGCCCCCTGTTATCAACTTAAGTAGCCCCCGTAATTAACTTAGATAGCAAACTGTAATCAACTTAGGTATCCACCCATAATCAACTTGGGCAGCCAGTGATCAAGTTCGAAGCCCCCTGTGATCAACTTGGGTAACTTCCATGGTCAACTTTGGTAGCCCCGTGACCAACTTGGGTAGCCACCAGTGAACAATGAGGAGCCCTCGTGATTAGGTACATCGTCGGTATCCACCCGTGTTGAACTTAAGTAGCCTCCGTGGTCAACGTGGGTAGCCTTCGCGATCAACTTGGCTATATCCACGTAACTTGAGTAGCCCCTCGTTGTCAACTTTTGTATCTCCCAGTGATTAAATTCGGTAGCACCTGTGATCAGCTTCCGTATCAGTCAGATTGGGTACCCAACCGTGACCATTTTTAGTAACTACTGATGCTCAAATCTGTATTGATGGATTTCGTGATCACCTGTGATCATCTTGGGTAGCCCTCGTGATCAACTTGACTATTTGCACGTAATGAACTTGAGTAGCCCCCCGCTATCAACTTATTAGCCCCCATAATTAACATAGATAGCCAACTGCAAACAACTTAGGTAGCCACAGCTTTCCTATCAGCTTCCTTGATCTGCTTCAGAAGTTACTGTTCTAATTTGGTATCCCGAGATCATCAGGGATAGCCACTGACTTGTTTGGCATCATTTTGTCTAGCCACCCGTGATCATTTGTGAAATCCCTCGAGGGTTTGGGAGCCACCGATGATCAACAGGAGTGGTCATTTGAATACACTGGTAGCCCGTGATCATTCTAAAGAAATAAACTAGCTAAGCTATCAATAAATCAATAATTAAGCTAAGCTAAGAATCAAACAGTTTTCAAACGTTTTCTTAGGATGCCACTGAAGTGATCAACTTCGGTAGCATCCCTTAATCAACTTAGGTAACACCCCTGATAATCTTAAGTAGTCTCTCGTGATCATCTTAAGAAACCTCCACGATCAACTTGGGTAACCACCCGTGATCACTTTGGGTTGGGGATTAACTTGAGGAGCAACCGTGATTATCTTAGGAAGTATCTCTGATTAATTTGAGTAGCAATCTCCTACAATAGTCAATCGTGATTATCTGAGTAGCTATTGATGCTTGAATCACAATGGGGTTTGGGGGCGAAGCCCCAACGAGCGAAGCGAGTATTCCTATTATATGGAATATCTTTTGTAGGTCCAAATGCAACTGAACCCTACGTGAAATAAGTGTGCTACCTACATAGTAACATTCCGTGATTAGGTACGACCTCCCAATCTCCATCTACAACTATGCATGGCCCACCAACCATCATTCCACGACTAGTTTAAGTGCTACCCACCTACTATCATTCCGTGATTATGTACGACCTCCCAATCTCCATCTACAACTATGCATGGCCCACCAACCATCATTCCACGACTAGTTTAAGTGCTACCCACCTACTATCATTCCGTGATTATGTACGACCTCCCAATCTGCTTCTACAACTATGCATGGCCCACCAACCATCATTCCACGACTAGTCTACTCCTTTCGGCGAGAGTTGAGGGTGAGGCTCCACCCAGACTGTCAGTGTCACAACGGCGATGGCCAATAAAAAGAGGGTGGTCCACGTGGACCCTTGATTTACAAGACTGATTCATTGGCATCCCCTGTCGGTGCAGTCTCAAAATTTCCATGTCTAAAAATTTTCGAATTCCAGAAGAAACTTAATTAGGCCTTTAGCTTTCCAGGTAGCTGGTAATCTCATAATTTCCGCGCCGGACCAACCCCATTATTGCCGCTCGACTACGCTCCTCTCATAAAGGGTATTACTAGTAGGTAGTCTGATACTAAGTAGACATTTTAATCTAAATTTAATAAATAAAACCATTTTTGTACCAAGATATCAATAATTTTTATTTAAGTTTGAGTTAAAGCTCTGCTATTACTAAACTCGCTTGCTTGATTTTTCGATAAAGAGCGTGAATGACATGCAATATCTCTTAATTATTTGGTGTCAACATTTTGCTTAATATCTCATTTCTTAGGTCTATACAATCCGCATCTAAATGGTTGGTCTTTTATTTGTTATTACTTTTTAAAATGTAAGAATTAACATGTCATATTTTGGGCATAGTAATAATGATTATAATCATTACAGGTTACAATCATTATTACCAGGTTATATTTTTAATAAATGTAGTCTTTTGCCGCATAACTATAATACGAGGTACAACAAAGATTTCTTTGTTTCTTATGGGACAACAAATATATGATAGTGGATTAAGCAAAGCCTTACATAGGCACACTTTTACACTTTTCTACACCAATTTCATAATACTAATAAGTTACACATACTTGTAAAGATGTGGGACGTGGACATAATTATATTAGTAAACTCTATGGGCTATTATTTTTATTTACATAATATTCCATGTAGTCAGGCATATTATTCAAACAGTGGATTTCCTCAACGGCTAGCAACCACAGGTTTCGAAACCACCCCCATTCCCCACCCACCCATAGGCCTTCGGAAATGTTGAGACTCATTATCTAAGTTATTAGGGCTGCACATTTCTTACGGAAATTTTTAGACTGTTTCTTGCTTATTTCATTTACGGAAATTTTGGGACTCGGAAATTTGGAACGACACGTCCCAGTCGGCAGTCATGTTCAGGCAGTTAGTTTCTTCATATGCTCTG
Source organism: Stictocephala bisonia (assembly GCA_035578905.1). NCBI lineage: Eukaryota > Metazoa > Arthropoda > Insecta > Hemiptera > Membracidae > Stictocephala > Stictocephala bisonia. Next base: position 17,002 of record JAQJVL010001767.1, read on the forward strand.
CTTTGTATCACGAAGAAATATTATTTGGTTGGTGCTATGTATAGCAAAATTATGTTATTGATACAGTAGTTAATTTTATAGTTTTTAATATAATAGTTCTTGTAAATCTTTTTCTGTATTTAGTGTATTTAGTTAGGTAATCCTTGCATTTTAAAATAAGGAAGTCGTACCTAGTCATAAAACAAACATGGACAAGTTGTTCGTAGTCAGAAAAAACGGTGTATTATTAGTGTTTATACAATATTAGGGACTGAATATCAAGGCACACCTATTTATGTGTTGATACAAAAGGTTACCGAAATGGTTGGTGTAGGGAAAAATACTGTTTATAGGATTGTATCTGCATACAGAAAAGACCACGGTAAGTTTGAACGTTCAAACTCCTAGACGTTCGAGAGCTTTTAGAAGAAGGGCCACATATTGTCACCAAAGAAAATTGGAAAAATGCGCATATCATTCATGTTTAGAAGAAGAAAAACTGTGGGAACTGGACAATAGAAAGATAGGTGAGGCCACCTCTTTTTCAGGAGGTATCAAACCTCGAGTTTGAGTGGGCACCAAGACTTTATTTATTAATATTAAAAGATAAGATTTTAACCCATAAAATTTCAGAATCTTTTGTACTTATCATGAAATTTATAACAATTTCTACCAATATTTTTAATTTGTAAACATTTGTTACTCCTCCTGTACGCACTTGCCCCAGGTGGCGTGGCAAGTGCATAATCGGCTTCTAAACACCATAAAAATAACATGTAGAAGATGATGTAGAGATTTTCATAACTTTTTTCAGCACTGAAATATCTCTTAAAGTTTTTGAGATACGAACTTTTCTGTTTAGCACCAAAACTAGGAAAATGTACTGAATCAAAAATTAACAAGAAAAACTCATAAACACTTACTGTACATTCCAAATCAATTTTCTTTGGCTGATTTTTCAAATGCTTCTTGTGGCTGATGTAGAATATATACATGTCTGCTAAGACAAGTCTTTCACTGTTTTATCAAATCAAAACTACTTAAGAAATAAATCAAGGTTGCTATTTACATTATTTATAATTTTCCTTTGTAACTTTACTTATTGTGTGCTGTAAGCGGAGAAGTGTAAGTTGACCACAATCTCCCCATTTCGCCCGAGAGGAGGCTGAGGCAATTTTTGTTCCATATCATCGTCAGTAATTTCACTACAATTTTCATTATTGGGGTGTTAAAACATACTAATTCGTTTGTGATAAATACACTTGCCCCATAATGACTATTTTAAGGGGTAAGTGGATACAGGGTATTAAAATAAAAATAAAGAGAATACAAATAAAAAATCAACAAGTACTAAAATATAGGCTACACTTTAAATAAGCAACTGGACCTCACAATGAAAAAATTAGTGAAGCTTTAAAATGTTTAAATAATTTGTCAAAAAGTATTACCTAGCTCCGAAGGTGAGAAAAAATTACACAAAACTATAAGAAATATTATTAATACGTTTTAATATATTTTGAATATCAAAAGTAAACCAAAAACTTAAAAATTATGGTAAATGGAGAACTTCTACTGATAATTTCAATTTTATACTGCCATAACACTTGGAAGCCCGTGTGCACACTTGCCCCACCTCACCTAGAAGAGTAATCATCTCCTTTTATCATTAATTGTCAAATGAATGCAGTACTGTACTGTAATTTTTCATTATAAATGACAATTAAGCCAGTACCGAAATAAGGCTGTCGACTATTATAATTTAAAACACTAACTAGTAACTATAACATTTTTTATTGTGCATTAATGAACTCGCATATATTTGTTTCACTAATGATAATCCCCAGACAGCCTTCGTTCACAAAACTATTCATTCTCCCTTAACCTTCATATCCACTCCACCATCACTTGACCATCTAACTAACGTAATACTGGTATATTACGAATCTGACCTAATAAGTAATAACCCACCCATACACGTACAACAGTGAGTTTGTATATCCAATACTCGATAACGATACCTGACATAAGAACATGTGCTATCAAGAATCGATGTTTGGTATCAACCCATCACTAATACTAAACAAAATACTTTTTTATATTTCTATCTGAAGAATTTAAAGATTTGGGGCAAACAAATAAAATGCCTAAAAATACACAGGCATACACTGACCCACTCACCCAACCAAATATGTACAGTGGGTTGGGTGTGTATAGGTGCCACTGTAGGTGTATGGGTGAGCGGGTGGGTCAATGCCACTGTAGGTGTATGCATGGGCGGGTGGGTCAGTACCACTGTAGGTGTATGGGTGGGCTGGTGGGTCAGTAGCACTGTATGTGTGTGGGTGGCGGGTGGGTCAATACCACCGTACGTGTATGGGTGGGTCAATGGTTTTTACACACCCCATACAAACAGTGATATTGATAACAAACCACTGTACTGGTAGGTGGGTGAGTCAGATCTCGCACATGAGTTGGAATTACGTGACTAATATAAAGTCAAAATGTGTTTCTTTGAACCACAGGTTTACGTGACCTAGGCCTGTGGAAGCCTCTATTCCCAAAGAAAGCGTGATCTCCGACATAGCAGAAGAGGTTGACGTTTCTTCGGGGTTTTACTAACGTTCCGCCAGTCACGATGATGTAATACATAACTTATAGTTCAGAAACGACAGTTCATCACTACCTAGCGCCTACGTCACACTACCAGTAGGTGGAGCTTCACTCTCGGCCCCCACCACTACGTACGACCGACCAAACTTCAAGCATTCCTCATGTTATGACTGTGTGTGTAATACAAATAATAAAGTGGTATTTTGACAAAACCCATCTCACTTATACTTACTTCTTGCAAAGCAATGCCTTATGATCCTATATCACTATCTAGCGGAAATGTACTAATGGACATATTAGGCCGATATAAAATGAAGGCCAGTAAAAAACGCGATAGAGAATTTGTTTGGTTGGAGATAACACGATAAGAATAATCAGTTTGACTGACCTTTACATCCACACAATCTGTCAGTGACACGAGTTTGGTGGCGAGAATCTCGCGGAACGTGACAAAGTAAATACCATTAACTTCGATCTTACGTCACTCATGCTTTCCAGCCTAATCATTTCGGGTAGGATGACAGACCTCCACCTGTGTGTGTGATTCATACGACTCACGAGGACACTACACATCCCATCCTATAAATATTTATATTTGCTCACACAATTAATTGTCAAATGCGACTGATGATTTTCTAAACGATATTTTATGAGTGAATAGTAAGTTGCAAAACCTTTCCAAAATTCAACAAACCCTGTCTATTACAATGGTGTCAAAATAACCAATTAATTTTAAATGCAGATAAAACTCAACTTCTAAATTTTAGTATATCTAACAAGGCACATGGAGCAAATAATAATGAATTAAATGTTCTTTTGGAAGATAGTATCGTGTGTGTACCCCATCCCAAAATGTAAGATTCCTTAGCATTGTTCTGGAACGTAATTTAAATTACAACAAACACAATGAAAGTGAGGCAATAAAGTTTAATTTGGAGTTTGGGTTGTGAGAGCCAGAGGACCATATTGTTATTTCGCCTACAAAAGAAGGCTATAAGAGTCTTATTCAAAGGAAAGAAGAATTTCTTATCAAGAAGTGTATACCGATACTGAAGATGAGTCTGATATGGAAGTTTCAGAAAATAACAAAAGAAAAAAATTTAGCCTGGACAGTATCTCCTTATAAAGCAAGTAGGATAGTATAAAAACCCAAGAAGTCATGCATCTAAGTTAAAATGAAAAATTATATTGTACATTGTTTAATAAATTAACAGTTTATGAGATAAATTAGTCTTGTCATAAAATATTAATACATAGTTGAATAGCTCTCCAACTGTCCCATCTGTAACAATGGAATGGCTGATAAACCAGTTATTGAGTTACATGGGTTATAATGTTAGTTGACTGACAAGAAACTACTGAATGAGTATTTCCGCACACATAAAAAATTGTTCAAGCTAAACTACCAATTATGTTGGAATAATGCCAATTGGAATATTATGTTGGAATATTGGAATAAAATTCTCATATGTTCAAAACAAATACTGATGATTGCCATGGACTTTCACATAAATGAATTGTTTAAGTATGTCAATCAATATTTACTAAATTCAAAAGTCATAAGATAGGAATCAAGCAATTTATATTTGTATGATTAACAAGGTAGATGGTTATTTAATGATATGTGATAAATGTAAACCAATGCGTATAAATTATGCATGGACAACTACAACACAGATAATAACACAGTAGGCCTACCAGAATGTTCATTCAAGAAATAAAAGTTTTCATAAATATTACTTAAATATATTGAATAACTACCGGTAGTCCTTATTTGGTCTAATTTCAATAAATAATAATTTTCAAAATGTATAGCCTAAACATAAGTTATCAACAAAAATTTTGAAAATGTTCTCATGATGGTCACATAATTTCCTGAACAAACACATAAATGAACTAAATTGATTCAATCTATATAAGTTACTGACACATATTTATAAAAAGGAATGCTCTGGGCCTAATTTCATTATAATTTTCTCTTAAACATTGAGGCAAAATTGCCATAAAAAAAGCAACTTTAATAAATGTATTTTTAAACTTTCAGTTGATTTTTTAAAAAATATTTTGATTTACTTCACGAAAAGTTTTTAAACTGAAAGCATGCTGTCACCCAACAATCTTACTTTGATTCATTTTGCAAGCTCAATTTACTGGTCAGCTGATTGAATACAAGGCCATACTCTAGATTCCAAGTCTTGACTGAAGGTCACGTGACCTTAAGAACCCCAGAGTCAATTGGATATTTAGATCTTCATGAACTACTGTCTGAATCATATCCTGTCCTTCCTTCATCAAGTCAATTGCCGATCAAGTGGTCTTGCTACAAGCCTATATCGGTGCATTTATTAAAATACAACATATCTTACAATGTGCCAAAATTTTAGTCAATAGGCTATATATCACATCAATTTAGAATAAAGATAAATCTCATTAATTTAGTCATGATAATTTACTGTAGTTCATTTTTGTAAGTGAATGCAGTAGTATCTATACCAACAGTCAAATTATTATCTATACCAACCAGAAATGCGGAATTATCCATTCCTAGGAACAGTTTGAGGATATAAGTGAAGTCATTTAGTTTACAGCAATTAATTGAAGAAAATTTATCATCTGAAAATCACCTAAGAACTTATTAAAATAGCCTAACTAATTTAAGATGTAGATTGTGAAAGACAGATTCTCGTTTAACAGGCTGAAAATGTTTACTAGAAATGATTTGTTTTCTTAACGTAATTATTTGGATATGTCCTCACCAATAAAGACGTTTCCTGAAGTGGGTGAAGATGGACTGGTTGCTGACCCACCGTGATGCAGGAAATCCGTAAGCGACAATGAAGAAGCAATTAACTGTCGTTTCTCTTCAAAATTTAAAAAATCCAGACTATTGCTTCTTTGGGGAGTCACTATGGCAACAGCGGCCGGGGGTTTCGTCTGATTAAGGGGCGGTCCAGAGCTCGGAGACAGGGGGGCACCTGAAGGAGGCATCAGATAAACCCCCCCACTAGGTACACGAAGAGACATATTTTACTGCTTTACGAACGTTATTGAGTAAAAAAGAAATACAGTCCACATATCACAAAATGATTGTTTACAATACACGTCACAATTCCAATAAAATTCGACTAATAAAAACTGTTCGATATTTATTAAATTTAATGGTGAAACATTAGCATACAAAAGTTGATTTGGTACGAAAAGAGTAAACAGCTATCAGCCTATGCATTTAATTTTGAACCACTGGTAAGTGATAAAATGAGCAATGCAATCTAATACTATAAAGGATGGTTTTCTGATGACGGGCACATGATATGGACGAATTGGTACTAAAACTACCACAAGTTAACACCAGATGAAAAGCACACCCCTCCTTGGAACAATGAACCTAACCCACGGACACACTAGATACACTTCACAACTACAAAGTAAACAAACACAATTAGCAGAAGCACACTTATCAAGTCCGATTTGTATAAAACACGAAGTTATCAAGACGAATAATACACGTTGAAGAATCACAGATTATTAGAAGCTTTGGTAAATTAAAGTTCATTTTTGTTTTTGAAGCACACAACCGTGTAGGTTACCACTGTGCACTAGCTATTCGATAACGGCCATCTTGACTGGATCCCGCCTGTGACTGAGGCACCTTGTCCCCTCCACAGTCACGGTGACCAACTGCGAAAACTAAATATCCCGGCATGTCCTTGCCTCCTGGTTGTTTTAGAAAATAAAATGAAAGCAATTCAGTTAGCACTTTAATTTCTGTCAGGCATTCCATCGTGACATATTCATCATAAAAATTTGTAAATAATTAATTTGGAATCAATGTGCTTTAGAACACAAATAAAAAACAATATAAAAAGCCAAGCACACAACAAAATTATTTTAAAAACATTTACATTAAAAATATACTTTTAGAAAGCATCAACAACAATAATAATAATTCATACATACATTTGACAATCTCCTATGATTGGATTACATGCTTAAATGCAGTATTAAACACTGATGGATTCGTACATGCTCTTCCATTGACAAAAGTATATTTTTTTCAATTGGAAAATGTCTTGCGAGAGGGGTCAGAAATTCTGGCGACTTCCTGTCTAGTTTCCGAAGCAGAAATCTTGATCAATTCTTGAATAAATGCTTAGTTTTGATTTCTTGTTTATGTTCCCAATTTATTTGAGTTTTATTGAAACTAATGTTTAATTAGAACAATGAACAATTTTAGGGAACGTGTATCACAATCATCAAAATGGAATTATAAATGCGCTGAGCAATTTATCATTTTAATTATAATACAGTATATACAAAATGACGTATGTATAATCGTATCGGAAAAATACTTGAAACCTCGGCTCATATGTTAGCATTGGTCTTAAGGCAATATATCCATAAATAAATAGTCTTTATAATTAAAGGAGGAATAGTTTTTTAACGTTATAAATAACTAATAGCCTATTATTCTAATATTCTATACAGAAAAACATGATTTGTATGGTAATTTTACCGTTTATAATGTTTTTGTTAATTTTTATTTATATTAACCAGCGTTTTCAAGAAATGTTCTTGGTTTGTAAATTAAAACACGGATTTAAATTTACATATTAAATTAAGTTTGTAATAAAGCTAAATAAGACAATAAAAATGTTCAAAAAGCTTATTACTGACCATGGATGTAACTGATCAATACGGCATAGTACTTTAGTAGCCACGGTATATAGCTCTAGCGTGGTAGAAGCAATATACTACTGTAGTAGGCCGGAGGGCATTGTCCGACGACCCCGACTCAACTGCCCAACAATGGCACCACAGGTAGGGGATGACAGGTGGCACACGTCACATCACTCACCACCACCACCTTCCTGAGTTCTTTGAAATTAACTGTCTTACATTTTCTGCATATTTTCCCCCGTATTTTAGCTTTATACTAACTAAACTATTAGCGATTGATGTCATTTGTACAATGATTACACGTTTAAAATGGATCAAACACAATAATTAAAAATAACATATATACCACACATCATCATTCGTATGAAATGTTTTTTTCTTTTACATGTGATAAAATTTAATAGTTGTAAGCTTGATTCCTTGATGTTAATCAAAACAACCAATGGCCACAATTGATTGACGTAATGGGCGATGGTTGCTACTGCGACGCTAGCACGCGTTCTTCCGTAATCGTGATTGTCATCACACTTTATAAATGGAATTATACAGTGGGGGAAGAGTACATAGTTCTCAGTCGAACATTCGCCACTCAGCGAATCTCACTCGCAATAGTGCGTTCAATAGGTCGCTTTCAAAGCGGCATATCTAAAACTCTAAGTTGCGGCAATTATATTTACAGCAAAAACCGGCCTGTTTCTGGCAATTTGAATAATTTAATTTGTATTAAATTTCTAATAATGTAAAATTTAACCACCATCTGCTCCCTGTCATAAACAAATTAGTATCGGTTTCATGTACATGCTAGTTGAAATTTGAACATTTACTATTCGATATTGTTACTGAAAGTTATTAACACCAATGGAATCTCGTCGATTTTTTAAAATGTGTCAATTTTTGTGCCAAATCAATGGGACAGTATTTAAAATGTTTACAAACCAACACTTAATAAATAACGCTAGACATATCAAATGCAATTTATCGTAACAATTACTTACTACAACAAATTCATATTAACTGTGGTGTATGCTCAACAGTAAAACATTACGAACCTGAAAAAATCATTAATGAAGTAACAACAGTACATCATATACAATTAACTTATATTCAAAATCTAAGGTACGATAATTAAGTAACAAAAGAGTTCCTCCGCAAGCCTTCAATATATATACATATATATTTATATATGTATGGCACGATAGTAAAGTAACAACTAACTTCCTCCATTAACCTTCAATAATATCTAAGGCACGATAGTAAAGTAACAAACAAATTCCTCGGTTAACCTTCAATAATATCTAAGGCACGATAGTAAAGTAACAACCAGGTTCCTGCATTGCCCTTCAATAATATCTAAGGCACGATAGTAAAGTAACAACCAACTTCCTAAGTTAGCCTACAAAAATATCTAAGGCACGATTGTCAAGTAACAACCACATTTCTCCAGTAGCCTTTAATCATATCTAAGGCACGATAGTAAAGTAACAACCAACTTCCTCCGTTTCCATTCAATAATATCTAAGGCACGATAGTAAAGTAACAACCAAGTTTCTCCGTTACCATTCAATAATATCTAAGGCACGATAGTAAAGTAACAACCAAGTTTCTCCGTTAATATTCAATAATATCTAAGGCACGATAGTAAAGTAACAACCAACTTCCTCCGTTACCATTCAATAATATCTAAGGCACGATAGTAAAGTAACAACCAAGTTTCTCCGTTACCATTCAATAATATCTAAGGCACGATAGTAAAGTAACAACCAAGTTTCTCCGTTACCATTCAATAATATCTAAGGCACGATAGTAAAGTAACAACCAAGTTTCTCCGTTACCATTCAATAATATCTAAGGCACGATAGTAAAGTAACAACCAAGTTTCTCCGTTACCATTCAATAATATCTAAGGCACGATAGTAAAGTAACAACCAAGTTCCTCCGTTACCATTCAATAATATCTAAGGCACGATAGTAAAGTAACAACGAAGTTTCTCCGTTACCATTCAATAATATCTAAGGCACGATAGTAAAGTAACAACCAAGTTTCTCCGTTACCATTCAATAATATCTAAGGCACGATAGTAAAGTAACAACCAAGTTTCTCCGTTACCATTCAATAATATCTAAGGCACGATAGTAAAGTAACAACCAAGTTTCTCCGTTACCATTCAATAATATCTAAGGCACGATAGTAAAGTAACAACCAAGTTTCTCCGTTACCATTCAATAATATCTAAGGCACGATAGTAAAGTAACAACCAAGTTACTCCGTTACCATTTAATAATATCTAAGGCACGATAGTAAAGTAACAACCAAGTTCCTCCGTTAGCATTTAATAATATCTAAGGCACGATAGTAAAGTAACAACCAAGTTTCTAGGTTAGCCTTCAATAATATCTAAGGCACGATAGTAAAGTAACAACCAAGTTTCTCCGTTACCATTTAATAATATCTAAGGCACGATAGTAAAGTAACAACCAAGTTCCTCCGTTACCATTTAATAATATCTGAGGCACGATAGTAAAGTAACAACCAAGTTTCTCCGTTACCATTTAATAATATCTAAGGCATGATAGTAAAGTAGCAACCAAGTTCCTCCGTTACCATTTAATAATATCTAAGGCACGATAGTAAAGTAACAACCAAGTTTCTCCGTTACCATTCAATAATATCTAAGGCACGATAGTAAAGTAACAACCAAGTTCCTCCGTTACCATTTAATAATATCTAAGGCATGATAGTAAAGTAACAACCAAGTTCCTCCGTTACCATTTAATAATATCTAAGGCACGATAGTAAAGTAACAACCAAGTTCCTCCGTTACCATTTAATAATATCTAAGGCATGATAGTAAAGTAACAACCAAGTTCCTCCGTTACCATTTAATAATATCTAAGGCACGATAGTAAAGTAGCAACCAAGTTCCTCCGTTACCATTTAATAATATCTAAGGCACGATAGTAAAGTAACAACCAAGTTCCTCCGTTACCATTTAATAATATCTAAGGCATGATAGTAAAGTAACAACCAAGTTCCTCCGTTACCATTTAATAATATCTAAGGCACGATAGTAAAGTAACAACCAAGTTCCTCCGTTACCATTTAATAATATCTAAGGCACGATAGTAAAATAACAACTAAGTTCCTACGTTACCATTTAATAATATCTAAGGCACGATAGTAAAGTAACAACCAAGTTCCTCCGTTACCATTTAATAATATCTAAGGCACGATAGTAAAGTAACAACCAAGTTCCTACGTTACCATTTAATAATATCTAAGGCACGATAGTAAAGTAACAACCAAGTTCCTACGTTACCATTTAATAATATCTAAGGCACGATAGTAAAGTAACAACCAAGTTCCTCCGTTACCATTCAATAATATCTAAGGCACGATAGTAAAAAAACAACCAAGTTTCTCCGTTACCATTCAATAATATTTAAGGCACGATAGTAAGGCAACACACAACTTCCTCCGATAGCCTGCAATGATATTTACAACACGATAGTAAAGTAACAATCAACTTCCTCCGTTACCATTCCATAATATCTAAGGCACGATAGTAAAGTAACAACCAAGTTTCTCCGTTACCATTCAATAATATCTAAGGCACGATAGTAAAGTAACAACCAAGTTACTCCGTTACCATTTAATAATAACTAAGGCACGATAGTAAAGTAACAACTAAGTTCCTCCGTTACAATTCAATAATATCTAAGGCACGATAGTAAAGTAACAACTAAGTTCCCCCCGTTACCATTTAATAATATCTAAGGCATGATAGTAAAGTAACAACCAAGTTCCTCCGTTACCATTCAATAATATCTAAGGCACGATAGTAAAGTAGCAACCAAGTTCCTCCGTTACCATTTAATAATATCTAAGGCATTTGCCATAGAAGTTTGGAACGTTGCTGTCGTAGAAAGTAAAAAAAAGGCACGACAGTAATGTAGGAAATATGTTCTTCCGATAGACTTCAATAATACCTAAGTCACGATAATAAAGTTACAGGCAAGTTCCTCTGTCTGCCTTCAAAGTATCTAAGACAGGATAGTAAAATAACAACCCAGTTCCTCAGTTACCCTTCATTATAGTCTAAGGCACGATCGTAAATAAATAACCAAATTCCTTGGTTAGCCTTCAATAATATGTAAGTCCGATAGTAAAGTAACAAACGACTACCTCAGTTAGCACATAAAAATATACAAGGCACGACAGTAAAGTAACAAACAAGTTCCTTCGTTAGTCTTCAAGAACGCACGGTAGTTAAGTAACAAACAGGTTCTTTTATTATCCTTGAATTATACATATATATATATATATATATATATATATATATATATATATATATATATATATATATATATATATATATATATATATATATATATATATATATATAAAATAACATCGAATTCAGAGAGGACTGGCGACTAAGGATGGATACAATCCCGCCACCTACAGAAATCATCTTGTATGGTTCTGTCATGCATGGAGGGTGGGGCTGACAGTACCTCTACCGGAACTCGCCTATGGGCAGTCTGGGGAGGAGAGTTGCTGATCAGAGTTTACTGATTTACCCACATGAAGCTATAACATTACCCACAATCTCACATTTACTCTAACGCGATATTAAAATACATTCTAATCAATAATACAAATAATTTATGTAATTTTTACTAATAAACTATTGTACATATTTAATATTTTACATTACACATATCAAGCATTAAAGCATACACTACTATAGAGAAACATGCAATAATCTGATCATTTAGCCCTTTTAGTGCCAGAGGAATTTTTAAAGTTGCTCTCTGCCAGTGCTAGAGGGTTTCTATCAAATTGTACAGTGTGCATTAAATAATTTATATCTCTGTTATTTATTAAACAAAATTAAAAATGTACACCAAATTATATGTAAATAACCAGTCTATTAATATATATATATATATATATATATATATATATATATATATATATACATATTTATAACAAGAGTAAAGTAACAAAGAAGATCTTCCGTCAGCCATAAATATTATCCAAGGCACGATAGTATAGTTACAAACATGTTCTTCCGTTAGCCTTCAATAATATCTAAGGCACAATATTAAAGAAGAAGTTCCTTATTATTATATTATTATACAAGTTCCTCCATTATAGCCTTCAATAATTTTAAAGGCAGGATAATAAAGTAACAATCAAGTTTCTTCTTTAACCTTCCATAATATCTAAGGCATAGTAATAGTAATGTAACAAACAAGTTCATTCGTTAGCCTTTAATCTATGTTTATAAAAGAGAATGTTTGTATATTTGAAGTTTATACGCTGCCAAACCATCCAACCGATCGCCATGAAACTTTAGGATGTTGTCCTGTATACTCCCGAGATGGTTTCTGTAAAGTTTGATGCAGATCCGTCCACAGGGTCCCGCACCACGGGCTCCTAAAGATCCCATGTTATTCAAATGGAGAATCTGAATTGTTTACAAAAAACATATGACTGTGTGGTTTAATGTAGTTTCACATGCCATAAGTAGATTGAATTTCTCACAACAATAGTACTGTATATGTTTTGATTTATTGTAGTTCTACATTTCACCTTGAGAGTGTAGCACACACTACTTTTACTTGATCGGGTGATCTGTATTAGGTGTTAACCTTTTTTCCTCGGTAATTAAAACATGTGGTGAAACGTGAAAATAAAAAATAAATAACTATTTGTTTTGCAGTTTACTTTTTATGATATGCCTCCTGAAAATCTAATATTGGTAGAAGAAGCAAAAATGGTCGAATTCTTTCACCTATTAGGTTCTAAATCAAACTCAATATTATGACCGGCGAAGCGGGCGTGTACAGCTAGTAATATCTAAGCCATGATAGCAAAGTAACAACAAAGTTCCTCCATTAGCTTTTAATAAAATCTAAGATACGATAGTAAAGCAGTTGCCAAGTTCCTCCATTAGCCTTCAATAATGTCTAAGGCACGATAGTAAAGTAGCAACCAAATTCCCCAATATCCTTCAAAAAAATCTAAGGCACGATAGTAACGTAGCCACCAAGTTTCTCCAACAGCCTTCAATAATATCTAAGGCACGATAGTAAAGTAACAAACAACTTCATTCGAAAGTGTTCAATAATATCTAGAGCACGATATTATCTGTTAAGTTACAGATAGGCATCACTGGAAGTTCTGTTCAATTTACTGCCACTTGACCTTCACCTTACGGTGGAGGACACAAGGCAGCCTACAAACTGAATAGTGTAGATAAGCTCAAGAGAAGCAGATTCAAATCTGGCCATTCGCGAGCTATTTTAATGAACTACACAGCAGAACATTGGACATGGTAATAGATGATAATGGACACAAAAATTTCATTCCCTAGACGTTATCTCGTCAACATCGAATCCAGAGAGGACTGGCGACTAAGGATGGATACAATCCCGCCACCTACAGAAATCATCTTGTATGGTTCTGTCATGCATGGAGGGTGGGGCTGACAGTCCCTCTACCGGAACTCGCCTATGGGCAGTCTGGGGAGGAGAGTTGCTGATCAGAGTTTACTGATTTACCCACATGAAGCTATAACATTACCCACAATCTCACATTTACTCTAACGCGATATTAAAATACATTTTAATCAATAATACAAATAATTTATGTAACTTTTACTAATAAACTATTGTACATATTTAATATTTTACATTACACATATCAAGCATTAAAGCATACACTACTATAGAGAAACATGCAATAATCTGATCATTTAGCCCTTTTAGTGCCAGAGGAATTTTTAAAGTTGCTCTCTGCCAGTGCTAGAGGGTTTCTATCAAATTGTACAGTGTGCATTAAATAATTTATATCTCTGTTATTTATTAAACAAAATTAAAAATGTACACCAAATTATATGTAAATAACCAGTCTATTAAAATAACATATTAAACATTGCCTTACACTATATATGCTATTTGTATTAAAAATAAATGTAGGACATAAACAGTTAGTTCATTAGTTGTCTCTTTTCTCACAGAGAGAGGATGAAAAGTTTCGAACATGATCTATGTACCACAAGAGTCTTTTGAGATTTCATGAACAGTAACCCACTTTTACCCACAACATTATAATACCAACAACTTTACCCACACTCATTGAAAATACCCACACTTTGGGTAATTACGTGCAGATTATCAACCCTGCTGGGAAGGTACCGTACGATCTACCCGGCAGAAGAGATGTTAGCCATTCTTGTCTGCGCCCAACAGGGGCTAGCAATACAGGTCAGGGGCAAACAGATCTGCATTCTATCAGACTGTCAAGCCGCTCTTAAAGCACTTGACTCCGGCCAATTTACCTCAAGACGTACATGGGAGTGTTTTCGAACTTAGTATACCTTGGCCCGCATCAATAATGTCCAATTGTGGTGGGTTTCGGGGCACAGCGGCCTCACAGGTAACGAAGATGTTGACTGCCAAGACTAAAATACTGAACTACATAGGCGAGAAATCGCCACCAAAATATATGGCAGCGGTTTCACGGCCACGTCTGTACAAAATCTCTGGTGATGGAATTAAACATTACGCTGACCAAATCACTCACCGCTATGAATCAGAATGATATCAGGGCGGTGATTGCGCTTATTACTGGACACGGCCACTTCAGGAAACATCTGGCAAAGATTGGTATCTACATTGAAAACACCAGTTGCCGGCTTTGTCGTGAGGCTCTTGAGACTGCCGAACATTTACTAACTGAGTGCGAAGCCCTGGAGCTCAGGGAAAGGAGAATATTCGGGAACAGGCTCTCAGAAGAAAGAATGGTAGCTAGTATGGGGAAAAAGACTTTAGAGCTGGTTAAGCCGCATTGATTACGTACCTCATTATAGTAGGAAACAGGGGAGCACAATAAACCTAAGGTTGAAAATCAACCTAGGAACTGCCTCAGAGCTTTCCTTACCCTCAACAAACTAAACTAAAGTAACACACAAGTTCCTCAGCCTGCCTTCAATAATATCTAAGGCACAATAGTAAAGTAACAAACAAATTCCTCCGTCTAAGGCACGATATTAAAGTACCAAACAAGTTATTTCATTTGCCTTCAATAATATCTAAGTCACGATATTCTTATTCTGTTATAATGAAGTAACAGAAAAGTTCCCCATCTAAGACACGATAATAAATTAACAGACAAGTTCCTCCGTCTAAGGCACGATAGTAAAGTAACAGACAAGTTCTTTCGTTAGCCTTCAATAATATCTAAGTCACGATAGTAAAGTAACAGACAAGTTCCTCCGTCTAAAGCACGATAGTAAAGTAACAAACAAGTTCTTACGTTAGCCTTCAATAATATATATGGCGCGATAGTAAAGTAACATACAAGTTCCTCCGTCTAAAGCACGATAGTAAAGTAACAAACAAGTTCTTTCGTTAGCCTTCAATAATATATATGGCACGATAGTAAAGTAACATACAAGTTCCTCCGTCTAAAGCACGATAGTAAAGTAACAAACATGTTCTTTCGTTAGCCTTCAATAATATATATGGCACGATAGTAAAGTAACATACAAGTTCCTCCGTCTAAAGCACGATAGTAAAGTAACAAACAAGTTCTTTCGTTAGCCTTCAATAATATATGTGGCACGATAGTAAAGTAACAGACAAGTTCTTTCGTTAGCCTTCAATAATATATATGGCACGATAGTAAAGTAACAAACAAGTTCTTTCGTTAGCCTTCAATAATATATATGGCACGATAGTAAAGTAACAGACAAGTTCTTTCGTTAGCCTTCAATAATATATATATGGCACGATAGTAAAGTAACAAACAAGTTCTTCGTTAGCCTTCAATAATATATATGGCACGATAGTAAAGTAACAAACAAGTTCTTTCGTTAGCCTTCAATAATATATATGGCACGATAGTAAAGTAACAGACAAGTTCTTTCGTTAGCCTTCAATAATATATATGGCACGATAGTAAAGTAACAAACAAGTTCTTTCGTTAGCCTTCAATAATATATATGGCACGATAGTAAAGTAACAAACAAGTTCTTTCGTTAGCCTTCAATAATATATATGGCACGATAGTAAAGTAACAAACAAGTTCTTTCGTTAGCCTTCAATAATATATATGGCACGATAGTAAAGTAACAAACAAGTTCTTTCGTTAGCCTTCAATAATATATATGGCACGATAGTAAAGTAACAAACAAGTTCTTTCGTTAGCCTTCAATAATATCTAAGTCACGGTAGTAAAATAACAGACAAGTTCCTCCGTCTAAAGCACGATAGTAAAGTAACAAACAAGTTCTTTCGTTAGCCTTCAATAATATATATATATGGCACGATAGTAAAGTAACAGACAAGTTCTTTCGTTAGCCTACAATAATATCTAAGTCACGGTAGTAGAGTAACAGACAAGTTCCTCCGTCTAAAGCACGATAGTAAAGTAACAAACAAGTTCTTTCGTTAGCCTTCAATAATATATATGGCGCGATAGTAAAGTAACAGACAAGTTCCTCCGTCTAAAGCACGATAGTAAAGCAACAAACAAGTTCTTTCGTTAGCCTTCAATAATATATATGGCGCAATAGTAAAGTAACATACAAGTTCCTCCGTCTAAAGCACGATAGTAAAGTAACAAACAAGTTCTTTCGTTAGCCTTCAATAATATATATGGCACGATAGTAAAGTAACAGACAAGTTCTTTCGTTAGCCTTCAATAATATCTAAGTCACGATAGTAAAGTAACAGACAAGTTCCTCCGTCTAAGGCACGATAGTAAAGTAACAAATAAGTTCTTTCGTTAGTCTTCAATAATATCTAAGTCACGATAGTAAAGTAACAAACAAGTTCTTTCATTAGCCTTCAATAATATCTGTCACGATAGTAAAGTAACAGACAAGTTCCTCCGTCTAAGGCACGATAGTAAAGTAACAAACAAGTTCTTTCGTTAGCCTTCAATAATATCTAAGCCACGATAGTAAAGTAACAAGTAAGTTCTTTCGCTAGCCTTCAATAATATATATGGCGCAATAGTAAAGTAACATACAAGTTCCTCCGTCTAAAGCACGATAGTAAAGTAACAAACAAGTTCTTTCGTTAGCCTTCAATAATATATTAGGCACGATAGTAAAGTAACAGACAAGTTCTTTCGTTAGCCTTCAATAATATCTAAGTCACGATAGTAAAGTAACAGACAAGTTCCTCCGTCTAAGGCACGATAGTAAAGTAACAAACAAGTTATTTCGTTAGCCTTCAATAGTATCTGGCACGGTAGTAAAGTAACAGACAAGTTCCTCCGTCTAAGGCACGATAGTAAAGTAACAAACAAGTTATTTCGTTAGCCTTCAATAGTATCTGGCACGGTAGTAAAGTAACAGACAAGTTCCTCCGTCTAAGGCACGATAGTAAAGTAACAAACAAGTTATTTCGTTAGCCTTCAATAGTATCTGGCACGGTAGTAAAGTAACAGACAAGTTCCTCCGTCTAAGGCACGATAGTAAAGTAACAAACAAGTTATATCGTCAGCTTTCAATAGTATCTGGCACGATAGTAAAGTAACAGACAAGTTCCTCTGTCTAAGGCACGATAGTAAAGTAACAAACAAGTTATTTCATTAGCCTTCAATAGTATCTGGCACGGTAGTAAAGTAACAGACAAGTTCCTCCGTCTAAGGCACGATAGTAAAGTAACAAACAAGTTATTTCGTTAGCCTTCAATAGTATCTGGCACGGTAGTAAAGTAACAGACAAGTTCCTCCGTCTAAGGCACGATAGTAAAGTAACAAACAAGTTATATCGTCAGCTTTCAATAGTATCTGGCACGATAGTAAAGTAACAGACAAGTTCCTCTGTCTAAGGCACGATAGTAAAGTAACAAACAAGTTATTTCATTAGCCTTCAATAGTATCTGGCACGATAGTAAAGTAACAGACAAGTTCCTCTGTCTAAGGCACGATAGTAAAGTAACAAACAAGTTATTTCGTTAGCCTTCAATAGTATCTGGCACGGTAGTAAAGTAACAGACAAGTTCCTCCGTCTAAGGCACGATAGTAAAGTAACAAACAAGTTATATCGTCAGCTTTCAATAGTATCTGGCACGATAGTAAAGTAACAAACAAGTTATTTCATTAGCCTTCAATAGTATCTGGCACGGTAGTAAAGTAACAGACAAGTTCCTCCCTCTAAGGCACGATAGTAAAGTAACAAACAAGTTATTTCGTTAGCCTTCAATAGTATCTGGCACGGTAGTAAAGTAACAGACAAGTTCCTCCGTCTAAGGCACGATAGTAAAGTAACAAACAAGTTATATCGTCAGCTTTCAATAGTATCTGGCACGATAGTAAAGTAACAGACAAGTTCCTCTGTCTAAGGCACGATAGTAAAGTAACAAACAAGTTATTTCATTAGCCTTCAATAGTATCTGGCACGGTAGTAAAGTAACAGACAAGTTCCTCCGTCTAAGGCACGATAGTAAAGTAACAAACAAGTTATTTCGTTAGCCTTCAATAGTATCTGGCACGGTAGTAAAGTAACAGACAAGTTCCTCCGTCTAAGGCACGATAGTAAAGTAACAAACAAGTTATTTCGTTAGCCTTCAATAGTATCTGGCACGATAGTAAAGTAACAAACAAGTTATTTCGTTAGCCTTCAATAGTATCTGGCACGGTAGTAAAGTAACAGACAAGTTCCTCCGTCTAAGGCACGATAGTAAAGTAACAAACAAGTTATTTCGTTAGCCTTCAATAGTATCTGGCACGATAATAAAGTAACAAACAAGTTTCTCCGTTAGTCTTCAATACTATTACAATTACTCTCGGACAAACACAGTCTGGTTTATGAAACTATTTATTTTGTACCAGGACGATACAGATGCTTGTGTATGTTTATTACTGGTTTTAGGGAGGCTTATATTTGTGTGGATCAGTTTTTGCTGCAATACTTACTATGTGCCCTCCGATAGTAGACCTTCTTGCATTGTCCCACACATGACCATTTAGTAATCATGGGCTAGTTTAGTTGAAGATACCAATCCATTACCAAACATCTTTTAACGGCCTTGGTACTGGTATGGTATTGGACTACATGGTAAATATACTGAAAATACTGCTACCCCTAACAATCAATTTAGTACAAGTTCAGTGAAAAATAAAAACATCCTATTTGCCTGATGGATTAAATTATTGTATTATTTAATTATACGCCATCACCATGTGCATTAAACCTACTGAAAATATTTCTTGGGCGGCAATAAAAAGGTTAATTCTTATGTGCAGTTCAATATACGTCCTAATATTATTAGGCCTACTATCGTTCTGTCTAAGTGATCACAGTCGTTTCTGTTTAGTATGAAAACCAAAAGATCATACACACATTCAAGGGTGTATATATATCCATTATATGTTATAACCTCATCACGCTACTAAATAAAACAATCATTTAACAATCTGCAGAGGCTGTCGGCCATATTGGTTTTAATCCCATAAGAACAATCTTATTTCGAACCGGACATACGATCACGTGTATCCAAATTAAAGAGTTATTTTTAAACGGGTTTTTCCAAACAAATTGCATTTGATCAATAATAAAATTGCGCGTTGTCATTGCTTTGAAAATTCCTAAATAACGAAAAAATATCGATTAGCAAATAATATTGTTCTTAGATTATTCAAATCAACATGGCCGACAGCCTCTTAGGTATTTTTTCATAAATATAATAATCATAATATTTTACAAAATTTTTTACTCTTACAAATATCGTTATAATTAGTAATCAGTTATTGGAATGGGAAAAACATTGAGCAGGCTGTCCCGTATGACATAGTTGTTTCCATTTTGCGAGCGGAGAGTGCATCAGCTGTTGGCTAAACACAAACAGCCCAACACGGGATTCGGCACGTTTCCAATCTTTGCCCTTGTTGTGTTTGGGTGAGTGCCACTGTCCACTCCACGCTATTGTCATTTTATTGACTACTCACGTTAAAAACACTATAAAACTGTACAATTCTATACACAGGTAGCGCCCAACTGTTTTAGAGGCAACCGTGATTCACGGGCGTCACAAGGCTGGTATCAACACATCGGAAGGCGTCATAGGTACAGCATTTCCCGACGCCCACAGGTATACGATAGAAAAGTTGTCTGTAGGTATACGATATAAATATAATTATTGAACTTTATAGTATTTTCAGCTCTGATTGCTGGAAAAATATTTTAAAAAAACCATCACCCATAGTTTTGTCACAAACTTCAAATCAATATTTTGCTATTTAAAGTTTTATTATGTAAGGAGTATGATAAAGTTTGACAAAATATTAAAAATAATAGCAATTGATTTGTTGCAATTAGCTTTTAAATGCTTTTAAAATTTAATGTTAGAAAGTTATAAGATTTTTTTGATAGCCATTGATACATTGAACAGGCTGAACTACAATGTACTATAGCACAAAATATAGACAGACACAGAAGCCCGACGCAATGCTAAATTTTGAAACGCGAAATCGCTTAACTCACCGGCCAGATCATACGCGGCGCTAGTAGTAAAAACCGGCCAAGCGCGGTTGTCAAAAATTCTCAAAAATCATAAGACCATGAAATTTGCTATAAACATTCATTATAGGCTATATACATATACAAAGAGGGAATTTGTCAACTTTTTTCTCAAAAAGCTAAAATAAGGCAGATAATAAATATCCCAATACTAGCAAATCATTGTTACCCTAACAATGAGAAAACTTATGACGTGCACCGCTGACATTGTTGCACACTTGACATAAGAGGTTATTTTTAACAGTGTATTGTAACAATGTTAATCATGTAATACGAAGAAAAATAACAAAATTATTACAGAGTGAGGTGAAACGAGCGTAGCCAGTAACGGGGTTCTGCACACTTAGCGTGCTGTGGTATCCCCTAGTTTAAGAAAAAATTAAGTTTGGGATTATTACTATTATTTTAGTTTTAAATGGGTAAAAAATGTTTAAAGGAACATAAATCTCGAATGGGGACAAAGTATCTGGGAGGTTGTAGGCGATATGTTCCATACTCGGTCCTCTTAATATCGACACTCGGTCCGCTCAATGGTTGCCATCGACGTGGACACTACTAGATACGTATGGGGTGTCCATGTTGGATGATAGTCAAGGTTCGGATGTTGTGTAGGGAAGAGAACTGAGTGTCAGACTTGTCCGTTAGCTGAAAATCAGACCAACACGACGTGGTTCGGATTCTACGGAAAGCTGCAGGTCCCATAGTTGCCTTGGATGTTGGGCTATTAATAAATTGCCCTTTCTGAGGAACAATTAAACTCAGGTAGTAACCAGACTACATTCATCCACACTCATATCATCATTCAAATTCGCCTTAAAATACGCACTAAGTTGTGTCGGCGTCTCATATGTAAGAATGAATACTGTTTCCTTTCTTATTGGAGGCATGTCGCCTGAAAGTTCAAAGAACGCGCGCCGATCACGTGTTCATCTACTTCCAGCTTCCTTTTCGTCTGTAAAAAAAAGTCTGAATAAAACTCAGTCAATTTCTGAATAAAATTGGTTTGGTTTTGGTTATTTTATCATTGTGTCTTGTTATAACCTAGTATTATAATGGAGAGAAAGACTACGACAGTTTGTGTTAGAGGAAGTGTAAAAATTCATACAAATAGAAGCACTGCGTATGTTAAGGTTCCCAAAATACCTACCACAAGAGTACGTGGAGAACTGTGGTAAGTGAAAGAAATTTTTAAATAATACACATCACTTATGCCTAGATTATTTTCCTCGAGCCATTTGTGCCATGTGTTAATATAAATTAATCAAACGTCCTCTGCGTCTTGTCCCCGCATTTTCAATTATCTTCTATTGTCTAAAACTGTAACAATGCCATGAGTAAACTTAAAAATACTACATTTAATTGTGTAGCCAAGCCCGCCTTCAACCTTGTGGTAGCGCTATCACCGTTCACGGAGTGCATGTGACGAACGTTGCAGTCCCACACCGTTCACACACCTTACTTCACTGATCTATGCGATACATTTCCTGCAGCAAAAGTATACCCACATTCGTATTTGGTGACTAATCGTTAAGATGAATAAGTGAAACCAGTTTGATATAAATTCCACGTTAGACTAAACTATTTACATTATCGTAATCCGGGTAGTACCGTGTCTGATAGCTATGTACACTATGTAGATATTGCCGACATTTCAAGTGCATTGCATCTTCAGGACAACAAACTCTGTTACTAGATCCACAGAGTATATGTAATGTACCTAGTGATGTACCATATACTCTGTGGATCTAGTAACAAAGTGTATCGCCCTGAAGATGAAACTGCAATGCACTTGAAACGTCGGCAACATGTATAGATACAAGGTGGAAAAATATTAAAACATTTCCACAACTTTTATATGACTAAACATATAACAGTGAAATCTTGCACATCATCTTCGTTACATAAAAACCTACTTTTTGATATCATTAGTGACATTTCATCTTTTCACGGGTACGGCCCGCGAGAAGAACGAAAATCTTAAATCTAAGCCAAGTTTGCTATCCAATGAAAGGTCTATTTAAGAAAAATTAACCGTCGCAAACTGGAACTTCGAAAGGATTATCCTTTACAGAGTAGCGGTCATTTGAATGTCATGACAAATAAATTTAATCTTTTGTCTTGTGAAGTAACTAATTTGTATGGTTATTTTTTCCATAGATAATTTGATAATTTAATTTGTTTGAATAATTGTGCTCAATAAAGTGTAATTCTTGTTCAGAACAATTTACATTCAAACTGAGAAATCGCGGAGAAATAATATTGATCAAATTAGTTACTTTGAAATTAAAATAACCGCTACTCTGGAAAGTATAAACCTTTTGAAGTCCGGTTTGCGGCAATTAATTTGAAATTATTGAGGGAATATGCCTCAGAATACCGGTATTTAATTAATTTTCTTAGTTCTTGGCAGTATCAATAATATTTTTTCTTATTGAATAATCATTTATTTATAAAGGGCTATCAGGTTCTTGTAGTAAATGTAACACTTAAGTTATTTAAAAATATGTTGTATAAAATTGGGCACTTAGTTAAATTGAAAGTCGTTTCATTAGACGCCGTGACTTGTGTTGATTGTTACAAACGCAGTAATTTTTTATTTGAAACTCTTTTCCACGTATTATCCATAAACAATGTTTATAGATATCAAATGAATACAAAACCACTGCTTTTGGTAAAGTTATAAGTTTTGAAAACTGTATAAGAGTATAAAAAGGATGGTGGGAGAGCGGCTGGAAAAGAAAACTGAAAAGTGAGAACATATGAGAATGAAAGATTGTGATAAAAAGAGATAGAACTCATAAATTACTTTTTTTAAAGATTTATCATTGAATTTTTTGATAATTTTATTGTTGTTGTTGTAAAAATCAAGACTTAATATTTTCTTTTGATCATTACGAGCAAATTAAACTTCACACAAATCATGCTTAACACATTCTAGGTACAAGATAGTACAAATATTAAGTGGGTCGGTGGCGGTAAATTACTTGAACCATTTTCAGACGAGAGAAACTTGCAGAGGATTTATTATAAATTTACACGTAATACTATTACATGACATTTGTTTTACACTTCTATTTTTTCTTATTATTTTAGAAATATTTTTTAATTTTTGGTTTTGTAAGTAATCAAAACTTATTTTCATTTTTCATATTTTTTCATTTCATATAAAGATTTCATTTGTCTGCTCTCAAAACTTGGATATAAATCAGTCTTTTAACCGTGTCACCAATATATCCTTTTCGTCTCTTGATCCGTCCACTTTACAGTAGGTTATCTACAAGCAGCAATAAGTGCCCCACAAGATTGGTCAAATTGAAAAGTTTAAAAATGTACAAAGGGTTGTAGAAAACAGAGGGTCGAGTAAGACGAATAAAAATAATGTGGTTATGAAAGATCGAGATATGATAAATTGTGGCAATAAGATGTAATTTTTAAAATAATATATGTTTACTATGTATTTACAGTATTTATTTAGTATTGTATAACACTTGGACGATCCTCAACAAATGCACAGTAGAATGAGTACTAAAAGAAGCATTGATGGGAGGGGAAATTGCTACATAAAGACTTTTAGTTATGAAATTATGCAAATTTTCAATATTCTGTCGTGCAAATTTAAATTGTAGTATTTCGTTTGTGTTTAATAAAATCTATGACTTCAAGAATCTATAACTGGAAAATGTGAAAATCGGGTTAAATTTGGTTTTTCCCCAAAATACATTCCTTGTTTGTGAGAAATACCTTACGTGATAGAAAAATATGGATTCTATTTTTGCATTCAACAGAAAATTACATAGAAATGAGATATCAAAATACAAATAACTTTCAATAAGTATTATTTTGTAGACCTGAGTAATCAACAATTTCATTAAGGATAATTTCTTTTCTTAATCAATATGTTTAGTAATAATGATATTTATAGCACTATGGTTTACATTTAAATGTACCACAAATTTTACATTAAAAATAATAATAACACAATTGTTTAATTCCTTAAAGTTAAGTTATTAAAGTACTACCCGGCACCGCCTACATGTCGAGAAAGTCAGCAAAACAGCTGAGTACTTGTCTACAGTATAGTATAAGTTTTACATGATTGCCCACCTGATTGTGATTTTTTTAAATTTATTTATTTATTGTGACTTTTAATTTGTCTAGTACATTATAGAACTTGGTTGTTTTTATTTTATTGTGTATCTCTACTATATAAATATATAGCTAGACTGGGATCACTCACTCACTGACATAAATGTTTACCCACTTCGCAGTGTCGTAAAAATTTTAAATTTGGTCTAAATGTAGATCTAGCCATTTCGACCCCAGAAAAATTAAATATTTTAAAGTTTTCAGTAAATAAGGGCTGTTTTGGTGACTTGAAAATAAAACATTTCCCATAAGAATTACACGGACTCTCACAAAATAGTAGTTTTTATGCCTAACTTGAGCAAAAGCTTGAGTATCATTTTCAAACTTACACAGTTCTATATGGGTAACTAATGCGCACCTTACAAATGAATTTCAGTTTTAAAACTTAAAAACTTGGGGTATCGGGGGCCCATAAACTGACATTTTTGAAAATGTAAAATATTTTAATAATGATGTTATCTAATGAAGTGGGGCATAAGATTAAAGGTATTTATCTCCCAAATCTAAACATACCGTCAGATTTTGAATAGGGCAAATAATAAGGGATATATGCACACAAAAAATCTTCGAAAACCTAAAAAGGGTAATACTAAAATAAAATGCCCAAGTGGGGTATCAAACTATAGGTATTTATCTCCTAAATATATATCCATAAATAGGACTGTAGCAGTGTCTTGGTGGGGCCGTAGGCCGAAAATTCCTCCGCGAGGCCATAGGCCGAGCTTCTCCACGAGGCCGCAGGCCGATTTCCACAAAGGGGCTAAAGCTAGAGTTCCCAGGCAAGGCTGCAAGCCGAGCTTCCCTCATGAGCGTGGCGAGTGACGGGGTTGGTACGCGTAGCGTGCAGGGGTGCCCCCTAATCTTTTATAATAAATCTGGATTGGGACCATTCATTCACTCGCTCACTGACAAATGTTTACCCACTTCGGAGTGTCGGAAAAAATTTAAATTTGGACTGAAGGCAGATCTAACCATTTCGACCCCAGAAAATTTCAAAAATGTTCAATTTCCAAGTATATAAGGGCTGTTTTGGGGGGTTGAAAATCTAAATTTTGCCATAAGAATAATATGGGCGTCTCACAAAATAGTAGTTTTTATGACCTAACTTGATAAAATATTTGAGTAAAACTTTCAAACCTTCACAGTCCTACATGGGTAACAAACGCACACTTTATACGCGTATAATAATTTTAGTTTAAAAACTTCAAAATTTGCGGTATCGGGGACTCAAAAACTGATATTTTTGAAAATATAAAATTTCTTAATACTGATATTATCTACTCAAGTGGGCTATTCAAATTAAAGCTATTTTTCTCCTGAATCCAAATATACCGTCAGATTTTGAATATGGCAAATAATAAGGCGTATAAGTCCCCAAAACAAAATAGAAAAATCTACGAAAACAAAAAAAAAGGTAATAATAACATCAAATGCCCAAATGGGGTATCAAACAATAGGTATTCATCTCCTAAATCTCATTATGTTATTATTTTTGGAAGATACAACGTTTAAGGGCTTTGCCCCCCTCCAAACAAAACATATGCTTCAAAACCCAAAATTGGGTTATGTTAAACTAATACATCCAAGTGGGTGTCAAATTAAAGGTATTCTTCTTTTAATTTAATTTGTTTGTATCAGAGCGCCTTGGTGAGGCCGCAGGCCGGACTGTTCCCTGTGAGGCCGTAGGCCGAGTTCCATAAAGGGGCCGGTAGCAGAGCGTTATGATGACGTTTTAGGCCAAGCTACCCCACTAGGCCGCAGACCGATTTCCCAAAGGAGCTAAAGGTTGGGTCTCCAGGCGAGGCCGCAGGCCGAGCTACCCTCACGAGCGTAGCGAGTGACGGGGTTGGTATGCGAAGCGAGCAGGAGTTTCCCCTAGTCCATTTATATAAAAAAGGCAAAGCCCTGGCTCATTCACTCAATCCTCATTAATTCTCCAAATTCCTTTGTATGTAGAGATCTGACATTTTGTACACTGTTTCTTTCGGTCTTAAATAGGACAACTAAGTTATTTTCATCTTGATAAATACTCTTAAGGGGTAGAAAACACCCCTAAAATATTGTTACATAAAGATAACATTGTGTTGATTTAATTAAATTAATAACAGCTGTTTTGTAAATAAATAAACATGTTTGGTATTAAACTATTAACTAGCACCCCCGTTGCGGCAAAGTTTCAAGTTAGTTGTATACAAAAGTTATGAAATTCACAATTTTTGTTAATTCGAACTATAAGTATTTGTACAGATAAAAGCATTTTAGTTTATGAACTTTGGTTAAAAATCTCTGTAAGAAGCAGGAGATATGCCTATTTATTGTGCCATTTACTTTTTTCTGTCTTTACTAAAAGCGTAAATTATAACGATTTTCAAGAGTAAGTGATATTATATTTACAATAGATTTTTCACATTGGTTTTTACTCTTACAAAGATACAAAAAACATGTAATTAAACTAATATTTTGTTTATTTGAAGTTAAAGATTTGCAATACAACAATTTACTATCATATTAAACACGCACATTTAAGAATTTTAAAGATAATTTACTGAAAAACGTCTTTGTAAACTACGTTATTTGTCTTTCCTTTTGGTGATAAAATAACTAAACTTGATGGACTGCTTACTCTAGAACAGCCTACACAGAATTTCCCGTAGGAAAAGCACACTTCTATCAAATCTATGCCTACAAATTTTAAGCACTGTCTTTAAGACTGTCTTTGAGAATGATGAACCCTCTCTTCCAGGGAATTAATATGTATACGTTAACTTCAATTAAACAAACTTCAGAAAGAATTATTTACGAAGAACTAAAAACAATTTAAATGAATCATTTTAAAAGATTTTCTTATTGGAAACAATATAATTTAAATTATTGGAATATTGAAGTTACCTATCTTGTACGGTTTCCGCTGTGCGTTGATTTTTAGATTGGCCTCTATGTATTTGTTATGGAGAGGTGTAAACTGTTTACCAAAAAATCATTGTTTGCACCTCAATATTAAAATTTCACAAAATCCTTTCTTAGCACGCACCTAGACCCTAAAATGAAGGTACTGTTAAAATTTCGAGTCACTACCTATTGTGGTTAAGGCTCTACATCGATTTTGAATTTTTCACTTCTTTTATAAATATAGATTAAATAATTGCTCCAACATAACAAAGCTGCTGTGTAAATGATATATTTTTAATATTATACTGTGAGTTTAATCTTTAGCTGTTAAACAAAAACAGATGAAATGAACCCGTTTGAAACAGGCTAAGTAATATCATTGGGTATTTATACTAAAATAGGTAGCAAAGCAAGTAGTGTGAGTGAGATACTGTAAATAAATTTACTATTGTGATTTTACGTTATACAGTTAACCTATTTATTTGAACTCAAAAGTCACATACCGAGGCCGAAGGCCGAGGTGTATTGAGCCCAGCGAACCTCGGGGTTAGCACGTGAAGCGTGCAGGGGTGTCCCCTAGTATTGTATATTTTTGTTTGGTACTTGTTTGTCTAGAGCACAGTAAGTACAGAACGTCTACGCTATTGTTTCATTGTGTAAATATAGTTTTCTTTTTGATGAGTCCTTGATAATCCGTCGTTTTTCGTAATCCGACTATCTTCGAAAAAAAACAATGGAACTAATGCGACCTCAATATAGATTCCATTATGTTTAATCATTTTTTAATATTAATAATTAGTATTTTAAACAACTGATTAATTTCTTAAATACTTGTCTATTTTTAAGTTCTTCTCTGATTTACAACACTAATTACTGGGCATTTAGAATAGTGTTAAAGCTCCCTATATTTTTTACATTTGTTCGTTGCCAATTGATCAATTAAAAGCACTAAAGATAACAATTTTCATTTTAAACTATTATTTTTAACAAACGATATTTATTTAGTTATTAATATTAAGCAAACATTTACATTTCATGCATTATTTGGCCCAACTAAACTTGACTAGTATACACAGTAAATACAGATATAAAACAATATGAACCTCGACTTTAAGAGCAGGGGGGCAGTTGTGACAAATTGTAAAATGAAAAATAAATCCACATACGTTCTATATCAAACTAAACGTAACCGTACAACAACAACGAGCACAAATTAAAAATTTATTTTAGAAAATATACCCAGCCCTTACAAAGTAAAAAGCAACAATGGTAGAAATGCCGGAAAATAAAAACAAGGAAGGGAACTTGTCTTTTATGTAAGCAGAAATGCAGCGACAGCCGAGATGGGCATCATTGACATATGCTAAGAGGCGATGTGAATTTGCCCACTATATCGGCGGAGAAAAGACATGCGAAGACCCAGATAGACAACATTCATATACACTAACGTCCGAAGTGAATTTGCCCACTATGTCGGCGGAGAAAAGTCATGCGAAGACCCAGATGGGCAACTTTCATATAGTCTAATATATGCTAACAAGCGAAGTGAATTTACTTGCTATGTCGGCGGAGAAACGTCATGCGAGGACCCAGATAGGCAACTTTCATATAATATATGTGGACAAGCGAAGTAAATTTGCTTTCTATGTCAGCGGAGAAAAGTCATGTGAAATTCCAGATGGGCAACATTGATTTATACTAACGTCCGAAGTGAATTTGCCCACTTTGTCGGTAGAGAAAAGTCATGCGAAGACCCAGATAGGCATCATTCATATATACTAACATGCGAAGTTAATTTGCCCACTATGTCGGCGGAGAAAAGACATGCGAAGACCCAGATAGGCAAAATTCATATATACTAACATCCGAAGTGAATTTGCCCACTTTGTCAGTCGAGAAAAGTCATGCGAAGACCCAGATAGGCATCATTCATATATACTAACATCCGAAGTGAATTTGCCCACTTTGTCGGTGGAGAAAAGTCATGCGAAGACCCAGATAGGCATCATTCATATATACTAACATCCGAAGTTAATTTGCCCACTATGTCGGCGGATAAAAGACATGCGAAGACCCAGATAAGCAACATTCATATATACTAACATCCGAAGTTAATTTGCCCACTATGTCGGCGGAGAAAAGACATGCGAAGACCCAGATAGGCAACTTTCATATATACTAACATCCGAAGTTAATTTGCCCACTATGTCGGCGGAGAAAAGACATGCGAAGACCCAGATAGGCAACATTCACATATACTAACATCCGAAGTTAATTTGCCCACTATGTGGGCGTAGAAAAGACATGCGAAGACCCAGATAGGCAACATTCATATATAATAACATCCGAAGTTAATTTGCCCACTATGTCGGCGGAGAAAAGACATGCGAAGACCCAGATAGGCAACTTTCATATATACTAACATCCGAAGTTTTTTTTCCCACTATGTCGGCGGAGAAAAGACATGCGAAGACCCAGATAGGCAACATTCATATATACTAACATCCGAAGTTAATTTGCCCACTATGTGGGCGTAGAAAAGACATGCGAAGACCCAGATAGGCAACATTCATATATACTAACATCCGAAGTTAATTTGCCCACTATGTCGGCGGAGAAAAAACATGCGAAGACCCAGATAGGCAACATTCGTATATACTAATATACGAAGTGAATTTTCCCACTATGTCAGCGGAGAAAAGACATGCGAAGACCCAGATAGGCAACATTCATATATACTAACATCCGAAGTTAATTTGCCCACTATGTCGGCGGAGAAAAGACATGCGAAGACCCAGATAGGCAAATTTTATAGATACTAACATCCGATGTTAATTTGCCCACTATGTCGGCGGAGAAAAGACATGCGAAGACCCAGATAGGCAACGTTCATATATACTAACATCCGAAGTTAATTTGCCCACTATGTCGGCGGAGAAAAGACATGCGAAGACCCAGATAGGCAACATTCATATATACTAACATCCAAAGTTAATTTGCCCACTATGTCGGCGGAGAAAAGACATGCGAAGACCCAGATAGGCAACATTCGTATATACTAATATACGAAGTGAATTTGCCCACTATGTCGGCGGAGAAAAGACATGCGAAGACCCAGATAGGCAACATTCATATATAATAACATCCGAAGTTAATTTGCCCACTATGTCGGCGGAGAAAAGACATGCGAAGACCCAGATAGGCAACATTCGTATATATTAATATACGAAGTGAATTTTCCCACTATGTCAGCGGAGAAAAGACATGCGAAGACCCAGATAGGCAAAATTCATATATACTAACATCCGAAGTTAATTTGCCCACTATGTCGGCGGAGAAAAGACATGCGAAGACCCAGATAGGCAACATTCATATATACTAACATCCGAAGTTAATTTGCCCACTATGTCGGCGGAGAAAAGACATGCGAAGACCCAGATAGGCAACATTCATATATACTAACATCCGAAGTTAATTTGCCCACTATGTCGGCGGAGAAAAGACATGCGAAGACCCAGATAGGCAACATTCATATATACTAACATCCGAAGTTAATTTGCCCACTATGTCGGCGGAGAAAAGACATGCGAAGACCCAGATAGGCAACATTCGTATATACTAATATACGAAGTGAATTTGCCCACTATGTCGGCGGAGAAAAGACATGCGAAGACCCAGATAGGCAACATTCATATATACTAACATCCGAAGTTAATTTGCCCACTATGTCGGCGGAGAAAAGGACATGCGAAGACCCAGATAGGCAACATTCATATATACTAACATCCGAAGTTAATTTGCCCACTATGTCGGCGGAGAAAAGACATGCGAAGACCCAGATAGGCAACATTCATATATACTAATATCCGAAGTGAATTTGCCCACTATGTCGGCGGATAAAAGACATGCGAAGACCCAGATAGGCAACTTTTATAGATACTAACATCCGAAGTTAATTTGCCCACTATGTCGGCGGAGAAAAGACATGCGAAGACCCAGATAGGCAACGTTCATATATACTAACATCCGAAGTTAATTTGCCCACTATGTCGGCGGAAAAAAGGCATGCGAAGACCCAGATAGGCAACATTCATATATACTAACATCCGAAGTTAATATGCCCACTATGTCGGCGGAGAAAAGACATGCGAAGACCCAGATAGGACACATTCGTATATACTAATATACGAAGTGAATTTGCCCACTATGTCGGCGGAGAAAAGACATGCGAAGACCCAGATAGGCAGCATTCATATATAATAACATCCGAAGTTAATTTGCCCACTATGTCGGCGGAGAAAAGACATGCGAAGACCCAGATAGGCAACATTCATATATACTAACATCCGAAGTTAATTTGCCCACTATGTCGGCGGAGAAAAGACATGCGAAGACCCAGATAGGCAACATTCATATATACTAATATCCGAAGTGAATTTGCCCACTATGTCGGCGGAGAAAAGACATGCGAAGACCCAGATAGGCAACATTCGTATATACTAATATACGAAGTGAATTTGCCCACTATATCAGCGGAGAAAAGACATGCGAAGACCCAGATAGGCAACATTCATATATACTAACATTTGAAGTTAATTTGCCCACTATGTCGGAGGAGAAAAGACGTGCGAAGACCCAGATAGGCAACATTCGTATATACTAATATACGAAGTTAATTTGCCCACTATGTCGGCGGAGAAAATACATGCGAAGACCCAGATAGGCAACTTTCATATATACTAACATCCGAAGTTAATTTGCCAACTATGTCGGCGGAGAAAAGACATGCGAAGACCCAGATAGGCAACATTCATATATACTAACATCCGAAGTTAATTTGCCCACTATGTGGGCGTAGAAAAGACATGCGAAGACCCAGATAGGCAACATTCGTATATACTAATATACAAAGTGAATTTGCCCACTATGTCGGCGGAGAAAAGGCATGTGAAGACCCAGATAGGCAACATTCATACATACTAACATCCGAAGTTAATTTGCCCACTATGTCGGCGGAGAAAAGACATGCGAAGACTGTACCGGGTCTTGGACCGGTACAGTTTCGTTTTTTCCGTCGTAGTCTGCCGGGCTGCCTGAGATTCGCTTTTGCCCGGCGTTTCGCGTACTTTGGTGGCCGTTGGCCCAGTTCCGGTTTCGTTCCGTGTTCCAGCAGCTTCAGTCAGTTGGCCTGGCTGTTCATGGGTCTTGTGCTGCCTGCAGAAATAGACATGTTCAGATAGACACACTAAAACGTAAGTGTTCATTTTGTAAGTTTTAATATCTAATCACCCCTTTTGGTGAAAATATTTTGTTTCAATAATATTAATCGTTCTTGCTTGTGTTTTCAGAGTTTTGTTAAATTTGTGTTCTTTGTCTAGATGGTTTCTCAGACTTAGGTTAAAGCCATGTGCTCCCTTGTTTACTTTTACCGTTAATGCTTTTTATATCTGCCTTTATTGTCAATAGTAGTTCTGTATAATGTTTGGTTGAGCCTTTTTACAGTTGTAGTTACCGATTTACCATATTTTTGTTCTTTGCCAATAACCTAGCCTAGCTGTACCCTTTGATTTTTCAGGTTCTAACCTATTGCTCATGTATCCATAGCCAGTTTTCAGTTTGTCATTTTTAGTTCCATATACATAATTACTCTTTTATAATTTTGTTAAATTTGTAAAGGGGTTTTAAATCTGAGTTTGCCAATCATAATTATTCATAGCCTAAAGTTAATTTTTCACTGTATTGTTTGCTCCACTCATGTTCTTGTTTGTCTCTTCATGTTAAGTTTTGTTAAAGCAGGACACCCTTATGTTTAGTGGTTATGTGTAATATTTTGTTGTGATGGCTGGACTGTGTTTAATGGCTGTGTTTGACCTTTCAGTCCAGGGGTCCTTGAGTAGGACGTTTCTGCCGGACGGCCGAGGCCTGCCGTCCGGGGATTGCCGACCATTCTGCACTGCTAGCCTGGCCTGAGGGACCATGTTGGAGCCTGGAGGCGCCCGCTACCCGCTCTACATCTTTGGGGTATAAGTCTCCTGTCCTCAGGATTCTTGTTTTCCCGGCGGCTGAGCTGGGTTTTTGATGGTGCATCGTTTAAAGAGAAAAAAAAGAAAAAAAAAAAACAAGTGCAATTAAAAGGAAAAAAGTTTGTAGAACCTCTTATGTGGCCTAGGCCTAAAACTTAAACTTTACAGTGGATTTATGAAACAGCCATGGGGGACTTATATTTTTTTTATTATTAAAGGGAATAAAAACGGTTGAAATATACCAAGAACTTTTATGTTAATATTTATTGTTATTTAGTTTAATTAGTTATTTTCTTGTTACATTTGTTTAGATTTTTATATTTGTTAGGTCCCCATTGTTAAATCCTGTTATTATTTATTTATATGTTTAGGCCTAGTTATTGTTATTTATTTTTTGTTAAGTGTATTAGGGGTGTTCGGAAGTGAATTTTTACTCGAACGGTACCGTGTTATATTTTCTTTTAAATTATTTAATTTTTAAACTTTCACCAAAAGGGGATTATGGGACTTTTACTTAACTTCTAATTCGGAGCTGCCCAGGGATTCCGGCTTACTCCTGGCCCGGTGGAATTATGGGATTTGGGCTGAATTGCCGGTTTAATTATTGTTTTCCAGACGTTTTCTAAATTTTTCACTTTTATTTGGGGCCTATTAAATTTTTCTTACGTTTTGGGGGTGTCTCAGGCTTAGGCTGCAGATAGGGCCATGTAGTTGTTTATTGGCAATTTCGGTATTGTAGAGTTTGTGGTATTTATAGAGTTTGTTATTAATGTGTAGTATCTTGTTAATTTTAGTGTTTGTTATTATTTATTTAAGTGCGAATTTGGTTGTGGCCTTCTGCCTATTAATATTGTGGCCTTCTGCCGTTTTTTGATTAATTAATTTATTGCTTTCTTGATAATAAAAAGTAGTTTTTGCTCAGTCTGCCGAGTGTTATTTTGACCCTCCAACTGCCACCCCGTGATCCCATCGCTTTACTCGTTTTGAGCCATCCCCCCAGTTGGCACGCTTTCCAGTTTTGGTGGGGGGGGGATGGGTCTCAATTGGTAGCAGAGCGTGGTTGCCTTAAAAAAAAAAAAAAAAAAAAAATAATTCTTTCTTGGTGGTTGACGGTGGGTGTTTGTCTGTTAGTAGCTCATGGTTGGCCGACCTACCGTCAAGGTGTCTTGGTATTTTAAAAAAAAAAAAAAAAAAAAAAAAAAAACTAGGCAATCCGCTTGGTTACTGTTTTGAATGGGTTTCATGAGTGGATTGGAGTGGTCGGCAGTGGCTCGGTAGGCTGAGGGTTTAGTTCGTCTTGGACCCTGGAGTTGTCGTTTTTTGTGTATATTGTTGAGAATTGTTGCGGTAGAGATGGCCTATCTGCAGAATGTTGCGCTCCTAGTCAAGGAGGAATTAATTTTTGAGTTGAGGTCACGTGGTGTGACTCCGGAGGGTGATGTTCTGAATCTCCGGAGGTTGCTGCGGGAGCAGTTGTCCGCGGGTACGGCGGTGGATTGGTCTGCTCTACTGGAGGTTGGGGATGAGTTGGGGGTTTGTAAACGTAAGGTGGAAGATTGGGAAGGGGTATTGGAAGATCTGCAGTTTGAACCTCCAGTAGGTCGTGACCGGGCCTGCCGCCTTGCACGTTTGTGGCATCTGCTTGCCCGTTTAAGGCTGGTCAAACCGGGCACCAGGGGTTGGAACCGTCGGATAGGGCCGTGGATCTTGGAGAGTGTGGCTAGGCTGATGAGATTTTTCAGGCACTCTCCGGTTCCACGACTCCTACGGGTCTGGGTCAGCGGCCTATTTTCGCACTGTCGCCTAATGTGTCGAGGCCGCAGGGGCTGAGACAACGGCTCTCACTGTGCCTAGAGGTTCCTTCTGAGCCTACAGGCGTTTCTGTTGAGGTTGCCTTGTGGTTCGGCTCCAGCTGCCGTTCCGTCTGCTGCTTTGTGTTCACCTGCTCTTCTGTAGCTGAGCTACCACAAGCTACCTAACCCTCTACGCCCATGATCCAGAATCTCCCTGGTGATCGATGGAATGGATCCTGAGGGAGCTTCTTAGTTTTAGCCTTTCTCAGACTTAGGTGAGATGCCCGGGCATGCCAAGGCTGGGGACTTGCTTCGTCTGATTTTCCCGTATTGCAGAGGGTCGCCGTTGGGAGTTGTGCTGATTCTGTCCTTGGCCAGTGATGCCTCGGTGGACTCGTTCCACCGAGAGTTACTTCGTCATTTCTTCCTATTCGACTCAGGGAGAGATGGTCATGACCGAATTTATCGGTCGCAGGGTAGGGCGAGCTCTGGCAGCCTATGTCTCTTCAGTCAAGGAAGCTCGTCGAGCGTTGCGCCTCACACTTTCGGAAGCCTGACACCGTTCGGGTCATTCCTGGATGCATTTTCGCCTGAAGAACGGTTGTAGGCTAGTTTTTGCTGGTGTTCCTTCGACTTTTCGGGAGCTGCATCAGCGGTGCATTGTTTCGCGCAGCGTGCAGTTCTCAGAACCAGCAAGGGCGGGATTCTGGAGAGCCATCGTGCTCTCCCCACCCGGTCGACCGGCTATGTTCTTTAGGTGTGAGTCAGCCAGTGGAGGGTCGTGGGTTCTCGGCCTCCTGTTGTGTGTTTTGGCTTGTGGCCAACCTGGTCACATTCGACGTGACTGTCCACGTGCTCGAGGTCGGTGGGGCGGGGAAACGCTCAGCGCGGGGGGTTGCCTCCACAGTAGCTCCCCGCTTTGTTGCGAGTGGACCGTGGCCATTTGCCTTTGACACGTGCCCATAGCAAGGAGTGTCGGGGATTTTTCCGGGCCTTGCTGGCATGGCTTCCCTGGGACTTAGTGCGGTCACCTCGGTGTGTCCAGGCGTTTTTGTTTCTTTTGGTGGTACGGTGTGTCGAGCCCTTCTTGATTCTGGTTCGGCATGCAGTATCATCAGCCTTTCTCTTTTTGAGTCCCTTGACGCCTTAGGACTTGTCAGGCACACCGAGCCTTCTTCAATTACTTGCTGGACGGCATCCCAAACTCCTCTACCTATACTTCTAAAGGGCGTAAGTATTACATTTTAAAATTGAAGGATTTTCCTGGAGGTGGGGGTTTTCTTGTTGCCAAGGACCTGGCGGTTTCTTGTATCCTAGGCAGACTTTTATTTCTAAGAGTGGTATGGTGCTTGACCTCCAGAAGCGCCAGATGTTTTTCAAGTTCATTCGGCGAGTTTGGTGCCTCTAGTAGGTGATTCTGACTGCCCTCCTGCAGTCAGAGAGGTGGGTTGTGAGCCCGAACAACCCAAGTGGATCCGGTTGGTCATCTCCCCCCTGAGCAGGCGGAGGCCATTAGGAGGCTGTGTTTGCGGTTTCCTGATGTGCTTACGGCGGAGCTTGGGGTCACTTCTCTTCTGGAGTATGAGATCCACCTCACCGATTCTCAGCCAGTAGAAGTCATCCGTACAAACTTGCTCCCCCAAAGATGGAGGTTATGAGGGCTATGATTGAGGATCTTCTGAGCAAAGGGTGTGATTGAACCGTCTCGTTCTGCTTATGCCAGTCCAGCTTTTTCTTGTGCCCAAGCCTATGGTAAGTCTAGGGCTTGTGATGGGATTATCGGAGGCTCATCGCTAAGGTCGCTATTGACTCGGTACCATCTGCCTGATTTGCATTCTGCGTTTGATTGGTTCGGTAAGGCTAAGTTTTTCAGTGGTTTTCGATTTGAACCAGGCCTACCATCAGATTCCATTGAAGAAGGAGTCACGGCCCATGACTAGCTTCTGTGTTCCCTGGAATCTCTATCAGTTCACTAGGGGTTTCCTATGGGTCTTGCTGGGGTGCCCAGACTCTTACTCGTCTGCTTGATTCCACCTTCCATGATGTGAAGTTCAAGTTTGTCTTCAATTACCTGGACGACCTTCTTGTCTACAGTGAGACTTTCGGGGGGAACACATGCAACATCTGGAGGAAGTTCTTAGCGCCTTAAATCAGCTGGCCTTACCGTCAATCCAGAGAAAGTCACTTTTGCTCGTCCTGAGATTTTCTTTTTCTGGGTCATCTGATATCTTCTCGAGGCGTCCTGGCATTGATCCTGCGAGGACCCAGGGCATTCGGGATTTTCCTCCTCCCAGAGATGCCAAGGGGATTGCCCGTTTTGTGGGGATGGTGAATTTTTTACCGTCGCTTCAATCCCTAACGTGGCCGAGCTTGCTGCCCCGTTGAACGAGCTGCGAAAGAAAGGTGTCCCTTTTGTGTGTGGGGCCAAGCTCAGCAGACTGCCTTTGATGCTCTCAAGGAGGCTATCATGCAACTCCTGTCCTGCGTAGGCCTGATTTCAGCAGGAGAATTTATTCTTCAGACTGATGCCTCCTCCTCCGCCATTGCTGCTGTTCTTTCCTCAGGAGTTTGATGGGGTCAGGCAGCCCCATCGCTTTTGCTTCGAGGACGTTGTCTCACCAGAACAGAAAGCTTCTTCCATCTATGAGTTAGAGTGTCTGGCTGTTGTCTTTGGTACGGACAAGTTTCGGCGTTTCTTGGAACACCGCTGAGTTCTTGCTGGAGACTGACAATCAGGCACTATCATTGGCTTCTTGCCCATCCCCGACAGCTTGGGAAAATTGGTCGCTGGTGGTCAAAATTTCTGCCTTTAAGTTCCAAGTTCAACATCTTAGGGGTACCCAGAATGTCATCGCTGGTTGCTCTTTCCCGCATGTACCACGAATCCAGTGATCCACCGACTGAGGCTGTTGCTCAGTGTGGTGGCTGTTCTTCTGGATTTTCTCTGGCTTTTGACGACCTACTGTCTCCATCAGCAGAAAGATCCTGAGCTGTCAGTCATCTTAGGTGAGCTTCAAGAGGGGAGGTGCCCACCCTCCCTATTTTCTGTCCAAAGGGGTACTCCTGTTGCCGTCCTCGACAGAGGGGTGAACCCCGTGTAGTGCTGCCTAGTCATCTAGTACGATGGTCTTCAATATTATCACGTCTTCTCTTGTGGGCGGTCATCTTGGCATTCAAGAGACCATCGCTAAGATTTCGTAGTACTTCATCTGGAAGGGCATGTACCGGGATGTTGCGGCAGAGTGCGGGCTTGTCACCTGTGCTCTCTCAGCATAGCCTAGTCAGAATTCAAGGTTAGGGTTGTTATCTTCTGAGTGGCCGAGCGTCCTTTTGAGAAGGTGTTCATCGACTAGCGTGGGTCCCTTTTCCCCGTAGCAAGTCAGTAGCTCCTACCTACTTTTTGTGTGTGGATGCTTTCTCGAAGTTCGTTGGCTTTTCCCACTTCGAGTGCCACGGCTAAGCTCACCATCCGTGCTCTCCAGTCCCAACTCTTCCAGCACTTTGGTGGTGCCTCCACTCTGTGTCCGACACGGTAGCCAGTTTACCTCACACGGATGTTCGTAGTTCTGTTTTGCATGGGTATCAGGCATGTGACTACCTCTCCTTATTACCCACAGCCTTCTCATGCAGAGCGGTTCAACCGCAATCTTCGGTCTGCCCTTATTACCTTCCATGCTGAGAAGCAGAACACCTGGGATGAGAGTCTCTCTTGGCTTCAGCTTGCTTTTAATTCTTCCAAGCATGAGAGTCACAATGCCACTCCCTTCGAGATTCTACATGGCTACCCTCCTAACAACCCTTTGTCCAACTTGTGGAGGTTAGAGGATCTTCTACCTACGCCAGGTGCCACTGACGTAGTGTCCACGTGGCGGGCTGCTCGGCGCAACCTGCTACGTACTAGAGAGAGAGTAAGGAGGAGGTATGATAAGGGTCGTACTCCTAACCCTTTTCAGGTTGGGAGATCTGGTTCTTTGTCAGGCTCACCCGGTCAGTTCGGCCGCCGGAACGAAGAGCTGCAAAGTTGTGCTATCGGTGTCTGGTCCCCCACCGCATCGACAGGTTTTTGTCACCAGTGACTGCTCTGCTGGTTGATCCCCAGTCAGGCAGGGGGTTCAGGAAAGCCCATGTGTCCCAGCTTAAGGCTTTCTGGGGAACGGTTGATCCAGGAGTTGGTGTTCCTGGGGGTTTCTTGGGGCAAAGAGATTGATCACCTCTGCGCCCTAGGTGGCTGTTCTGAGAGAGTCTTCTTTCTCTCTTTTCTTGTCGGGCCCGACAGTCAGGGTAGTTTGCTCCCTGTTCGAGGGGTTTCCCCTCTCAGTTTCTCTTGGACGTCCTTGGAACACCACTCTTCGGAGGTCTTCTTCGTCTTCTGTTTGGTTCCCTGAGGTACCGAGTTATCTCCCCTGCCTGGGTGTGTTGCGTTTTGCAGAGGGAGGTTGTACCGGTCTTGGACCGGTACAGTTTCGTTTTTTCCGTCGTAGTCTGCCGGGCTGCCTGAGATTCGCTTTTGCCCGGCGTTTCGCGTACTTTGGGTGGCCGTTGGCCCAGTTCCGTTTCGTTCCGTGTTTCCAGCAGCTTCAGTCAGGTTGGCCTGGCTGTTCAGTGGTCTTGTGCTGCCTGCAGAAATAGACATGTTCAGATAGACACACTAAAACGTAAGTGTTCATTTTGTAAGTTTTAATATCTAATCACCCTTTTGGTGAAAATATTTTGTTTCAATAATATTTAATCGTTCTTGCTTGTGTTTTCAGAGTTTTGTTAAATTTGTGTTCTTTGTCTAGATGTTTCTCAGACTAGGTTAAAGCCATGTGCTCCCTTGTTACTTTTACCGTTAATGCTTTTTATATCTGCCTTTATTGTCAATAGTAGTTCTGTATAATGTTTGGTTGAGCCTTTTTACAGTTGTAGTTACCGATTTACCATATTTTTGTTCTTTGCCAATAACCTAGCCTAGCTGTACCCTTTGATTTTCATGTTCTAACCTATTGCTCATGTATCCATAGCCTAGTTTTCAGTTTGTCATTTTTAGTTCCATATACATAATTACGTCTTTTATAATTTGTTAAATTTGTAAAGGGGTTTTAAATCTGAGTTTGCCAACATAATTATTCATAGACTAAAGTTAATTTTTCACTGTATTGTTTGCTCCACTCATGTTCTTGTTTGTCTCTTCATGTTAAGTTTTGTTAAAGCAGGCACCCTTATGTTTAGTGGTTATGTGTAATATTTTGTTGTGATGGCTGGACTGTGTTTAATGGCTGTGTTTGACCTTTCAGTCCAGGGTCCTTGAGTAGGACGTTTCTGCCGGACGGCCGAGGCCTGCCGTCCGGGGATTGCCGACCATTCTGCACTGCTAGCCTGGCCTGAGGACCATGTTGGAGCCTGGAGGCGCCCGCTACCCGCTCTACATCTTTGGGGTATAAGTCTCCTGTCCTCAGGATCTTGTTTTCCCGGCGGCTGAGCTGGGGGTTTTTGATGGTGCATCGTTTAAAAGAAAAAAAAAGAAAAAAAAAAACAAGTGCAATTAAAAGGAAAAAAGTTTGTAGAACCTCTTATGTGGCCTAGGCCTAAAACTTAAACTTTACAGTGGATTTATGAAACAGCCATGGGGGACTTATATTTTTTTTTTATTATTAAAGGAATAAAAACTGTTGAAATATACCAAGAACTTTTAATGTTAATATTTATTGTTATTTAGTTTAATTAGTTTATTTTCTTGTTACATTTGTTTAGATTTTTATATTTGTTAGGTCCCCATTGTTAAATCCTGTTATTATTTATTTATATGTTTAGGCCTAGTTATTGTTATTTATTTTTTGTTAAGTGTATTAGGGGTGTTCGGAAGTGAATTTTTACTCGAACGGTACCGTGTTATATTTTCTTTTAAATTATTTAATTTTTAAACTTTCACCAAAAGGGGATTATGGGACTTTTACTTAACTTCTAATTCGGAGCTGCCCAGGGATTCCGGCTTACTCCCTGGCCCGGTGGAATTATGGGATTTGGGCTGAATTGCCGGTTTAATTATTGTTTTCCAGACGTTTTCTAAATTTTCACTTTTATTTGGGGCCTATTAAATTTTTCTTACGTTTTGGGGTGTCTCAGGCTAGGCTGCAGATAGGCCATGTAGTTGTTTATTGGCAATTTTGGTATTTGTAGAGTTTGTGGTATTTATAGAGTTTGTTATTAATGTGTAGTATCTTGTTAATTTTAGTGTTTGTTATTATTTATTTAAGTGCGAATTTGGTTGTGGCCTTCTGCCTATTAATATTGTGGCCTTCTGCCGTTTTTTGATTAATTAATTTATTGCTTTCTTGATAATAAAAAGTAGTTTTGCTCAGCTGCCGAGTGTTATTTTGACCCTCCAACTGCCACCCGTGATCCCATCGCTTTACTCGTTTTGAGCCATCCCCCCAGTTGGCACGCTTTCCAGTTTTGGTGGGGGGGATGGGTCTCAAGACCCAGATAGGCAACTTTCATAGATACTAACACCCTAAGTTAATTTGCCCACTATGTCGGCGGAGAAAAGTCATGCGAAGACCCAGATAGGCAACGTTCATATATACTAACATCCGAAGTTAATTTGCCCACTATGTCGGCGGAGAAAAGTCATGCGAAGACCCAGATAGGCATCATTCATATATACTAACATCCGAAGTGAATTTGCCCGCTATGTGGGCGGAGAAAAGACATGCGAAGACCCAGATAGGCAACATTCGTATATACTAACATCCGAAGTGAATTTGCCCACGATGTGAGCGGAGAAAAGTTATGCGAAGACCCAGATAGGCAATTTTCATATAATATATGCTAACAAGCGAAGTGAATTTACCTTCTATGTCACGGAAAAAAGACACGTGTTACCGAGACAGGCAACATTATTATATGTTAATAGGCGAAGTGAATTTGCCCTCTATGTCAGCGAGGAAAACACGCTAGGGCCCATACTGTAATCACTCAATAACTCTTTTATTCAACCAAAATCAACATATTACATGCATTAGTCTTGTCAACATTTGTGCATTACTTATAACACTTCTGACTTTTAAATTACACATAATAATATGTAACTTGAAAATGACCATTAATACTTAACTCAAATTTTACCTCTTGTTATATGGTTTTCAAAAATCTTGAGCACTGTCAGTCAAAACGCTGTAAAAACATTTATTAGTCAAAAATGATTTTAGTTTGTTTTTAAAGCTCAAGTGGTTTGACTAGATTTGAATGGTTTTTGGGAGTTTGTTTAAAATTGCTATTGCATTAAACAGGAGGTGTTTTCTGAAGAAAGCGGTGCGATGTGCTGGTATTTGAAGGTTGGGCGAAGGACGGAGGTCGTATTTATGTGTTTGAGAACTACTGAACTTTGAAAGGTTTTGTTTAAAAAATGATAGGCTTTCATAGATGTAAAGAGATGGAAATATCAGAATGTTGCGAGATTTAAATATTTCTCTTCAAGATTGCAGTCTGTAAATAGAAAATATTAACATTTTAACACCTTCTTTTGTAAAGACGAATAATGTAAAGGGTTTTTCGGCTCTCACAACCCTAGATAGGCAATACATAAGCTAGGTGGGGAAAAATCAGTCCATAATAGGCTGTTAGAAGGACATTTGTATTTGATGTTTTAGCCAAAGTGCGAATATTCCGGAACTAATTTTATTCATAAAATTGTTAATATGAAAATGAAAATTCAGCCTATTATCCAAGATTAAACCGAGAAACTTTGTTTTTGAGTGGAGTAAATTGGAGTATCATCTAACAGAAAACTGGATGTTGAAGTTGACCTATCTGTAATTTGGAAGTTTAGAAATTGAGTTTTCAGTGTATTTAGAAAAAGAAGATTATTGTCAAGTCATTGAAGTGAACTATTCGATTCAATGAATATTCGAGACAACGAAAGGGACGTGTCATCAGCATACAGACAAGGCTTAGACAGGCACATGTGAATAAAAGCCTAGCAATTGCTTGTAGCATTAGGTAAAAGCATAAGCAATTGCTAGAAGTGAAAGCAAATCCTAAAAGTAATTGCTAGAGTTTAGGTGAATAATCTTTTGCTAGTGCTAGATAGTAAATGCCGAAACCAGATAGCAATTGCTTGGTATTTCCAATTGGGAATTCCTGTTTGTATCATGTTGTCTTTTGTCAAGCAGTATGTCATTAGTGGTCTAGTCTTCATAAAGTTAACCTGTGTCTGTAATTATGAGTTCATCTGGAAGTGATGTTTTCAATGGTGAGGAAGATTTTTGTACAAATTACCAGTTTGTGGAACTTATTAGTAAGTACCCTATTGTATTAAATAAGTCTCAGATACCCAATATTAAAAAACAAAAAGAACAAGCTTATTTGAAATTAATTTCAGAATATGGGAAGGTATTCTGAAATTAATAGGAATACTACTTTCTATTAGTAGTAGTATTCCTATTAATTTCACCTAAGGGGGTGATAGGAATCTCCCTGGAACAGATTCCAGGTTACAATACGGTATACAATGCTGGGGGGGAACTTACAAAAACTATTTGGAAAAACTCAGAGTATCCCAAAAACATATTGTAAGAATAATACTCAACTGTCGCAAAAGAGAGAGCTCATACCCTTTGCTTTGTCATCTGAAAATATTACGCATTAACCACTTATTTGTGTACAAAGTTTTAAAGCTATTTTATATTAGAAGTGGCAACACTGGTACAGAAAACCTGTCTTACCAAACAAGAAGTAATTTCCAAAGAATATTTAGGTTACCTAAAGTCAATAAATCTAATTTTAAACAGTCTTTTCAGTATGTTGCTCCTAAGTATTTTAATCAATTGTCACGTTATATTAAATCTTGTTCTAACTTAAATTCGTTTTTAAAGTAAACAAAACATTGGCTATTTTCTAATGAGGACGTGTCCTTTCTAAATGCTACTCTTGCACAATTAATTAGATATATATATCTTTTAAGTTTACTACCTGCCTACTCAAGTTGTTTATTTGTATATACTTTGGAAGGAGTCTTATATGATATACTGTTCAAGCAAGTAGGCCTATATGATATTAATTATTAAAGTAAGAACTTTAATTACTAACTGTAATTTTTCCTTTTTAAATTAATGTTATTATGTTATAATTTTTATTACTATGTTTTTGGTTCTTTGCTTCAACACAGGCGCCACGGAGTGCGAGTTTTTTATTTTGTTGCTGGACTCACAATTAAATTGTTTGTATTGTGCTTTTTTAGAATTAACGTTGGCCACAAATACTGGATACTGTGG
Organism: Stictocephala bisonia; assembly: GCA_035578905.1. NCBI lineage: Eukaryota > Metazoa > Arthropoda > Insecta > Hemiptera > Membracidae > Stictocephala > Stictocephala bisonia. Next base: position 61,917 of record JAQJVL010001767.1, read on the forward strand.
TCAACTTTCTATTCTTACAATGACATTGTTTTTGTGTTTTACTTTTTTAAAGGAATAAATTTTCATTATTTCATATTCGGCAAAGAGACAACTGTTAAAAAACTATAAAAGAAGATACACAATCTAAAAGGTGACCTTAAGAAGAAAAATGATAAAAATGCAACGGGAAACAAGAAAATTGTTTTAAAGGATTGGGAAAAAAAGCTGTTGATGTTATTAGAAGTTGATACAAACCCAACATTTTCGAAGATTCCTGGAGCCAAAAGTATAGGATAATGATAATGCAAAATCTCCAAGCACTTCCAACAGTACTACGTCTGTGGAACAATTGTCAAGACTGTGCAGTTCAACTAGTGGTAAGAGGCAAAAGGTTCAACTACAGCTTTTTGAAACTGAAGAAACCAAGAATTTGGGAAATGCAGAACTACAAAGACTGGTGTTATTAGAACAACTGCAGTTAATCCGGATGCAGAAGGAAAAAGAAAGTATCATATTAGAAAAACTTAAACAAACAGAGGATTAGCAGTTAAACGTCGCCGAAGATGGTGGAAAAACATACTCATCCTTGTAAGCAAAGTTATCATCTACGTCCTAAGAGTGTTGTTTATGTTATTTAACATTAAATTGTGAAAGTATGATATAATTTTACCTATAATGGTTGTTTTGTTTAATATAAAGTAGGAACACAACTGGTCTTTTTCAGAAAGAAATTATGTGTTAGATGTGAAATTGATTAGAATCTTTTATTTACAAGATCTGTACCAAAGTAAATACAAGTTTACATATTACTAATTACATTTTTTATGTATCTGGCGGCTTCATTTTCAGGCACTCCTTCTAATGCACCATCAGCATTATTTTGTTCCAATTCCGAGTCATTCCAAGGAAATTCATCTTGTAAATGTTTTGCTATGTTGTGTAGAGTTGCACAAGCTAAAACTATGGAAGGGACTTTATCCAATGCTACACGAATAGGATTTTGAAGGATAGAAAATCTTTTTTTACCTGGCCAAAGCATCTCTCAATTATTACTCTTTCTTTAGCATGTATTTTGTTGTAAGCTTTTTCTTCTTGTGTCATTGGATTTTCGTAGGAGGTCATTAATCATGGACTTATTCCATAGCCAATATCACCAAGGATAACAGCATTTACCTGTGCTCTGTTCATGACATCAAAAATCGCTGAGTTTCTTAAAATTCTGCTGTCGTGGACAGAACCAGGCCACTGTGCATCGATACTGGTAAATTTTTCTTGTGCATTACAAGTAGCTTGAACATTTATAGTGGTTACACCCTTCCTGTTAACATATCATCTCCAAACAAAGTTGGTTTAGAAATAGGGATGTGTGTGCAGTCAATAGCGGCAAACGCAGTTGGAAAATTGAAACGCCTCGTCCATTCTACTTTTGCTTCATCAATTCCTCTGCCAGTAGGAAATATAACCCACTCCTTAGATTTATCCACAATTTTTTCTAAAACAAAGGGTACAGTTTTTGTCACTGTTAATCTACTGATACCTAGGTCCTCTGCAATACCATTTTGATACCCCGGGTCTGCCAAAAAGCGAAGAAATACCATCATCCTCTGCTTTGATGACAAAGCTTTCCCTCTAGTTTCTGTGTACTCACCCAAAAAATGGTCTGCCAGCCACTCAACATTATTTTCTGTAAAGCGATACAATTCCTTATACCTGTCAACATCACACTCAACACGTTCACGGTAATGTTTCTGTTTCCGAACACGTACAAACTGAGCCATTTTAAACACATCTGGTCACTTCAAGAACTTTTTAGCATGTGAAGGGGCATGCTTGATAATTCTCTAGCATTTGCTGACACTTTTAAGCAAAAGGCAAGTTTTATTCACATCCATTTGCTGAAACGTCTAGCTTTTGCTAACCAGTTTAGCAATTGCTAACGAGTCAAGCAGTTCCTTAAAGTAAAAGCTCTTGCTATTCAAATGAAAATTTTTATTCAAATGAAATGAAGCTTTTGCTTAGAAAATCCCTAGTAAAAGCAATTGCTAGGTTTTATTCACATATTAAGTACTTGTTGGAAGGTTGTTTATAAATATAATAAAGAGAGTAGGGCCAAGGATGGATCCCTGGGGTACCCCACTCAGTGCATGAAGCTCAGGTAAAATATAGTGTCACAGATACCCTCTCTCATCAGTCGACGGGATCAGAACAGACTGGCTTCTTTCACTAAGGTAAGATTTAAACCAATCAAAGGCCAGGCCTCATATCCCCATCTCCTCCATTTTCCCGAACAGCAGTTCATGGTTTATAGTGTCGAAAGCCCTACACATGTCGAAAAACAGGCCCGCAGAATATTTTCCTCTATCCAAGTCACTAACTATATCGTTGATAAAGGCAAACATTGCACTGAATTTAGATTTATTCCTGACAAACCCATGCTGATTTTCAAAAATAATATCGTTTTGGTCCAGGAAACTGCATAGGCGGCTTAAAACATCTTTCTCAAAAACCTTAGATATAACCGTTAAAATAGAAATTACTCTGTAGTTCTTACTGTCTCTTTATCTCCTACCTTTAATCACTTTAATATAGGTTTAACCATTGCAAGTTTGAGTGCATCTGGGAAAGTAGCAGAAGTTAATTAAACATTTATTAAGTGACTGAGTGTGGCTGCAAGCATAGTTTATACTGACTTTAAAACTTGTGCAGATATTTCATCGACACTTGCTGATCTCTTGATTTTACAGAAATAATGACTTCTTGAATTTCCTTTTCAGAAGTAGGATTTAAAAAGGATGAAGAGCATGGTGATGAGTTTGCTGAATCTACAACTGACCCCTGGGTCCGTGCACTTTTATTTCCTATATTAGTTCTTTCTTGGTGGACTCTAGCAAATACTTCATTAAGTTCACTCGCTATCTGTAAGGGGTTATTTATCACCTTTCCTTTACTATTCATTAAATTACGAACAGAATAATCCTTTATTTTAGGAGGCCTCCTCTCATTTATCATTCTCCATATGACTTAGGATTTATTATCAGATGTTTCTATACTTTCTAATATTTCTCTTGATTTATCATTATTTATTACCAACGATACTTGCACTTTAATTTCCTATAATATACTCGTAAATAGTGGTTTGAGTCAAGATCCTTAGTTTTTTTATATAATTGATAAAGTTCATTTTTTAGTTTACTTGAGTATGTACTAAGTTTTATCTTCTTTTGACTGTTATAATTTACTTTCTTTCTCTTCTTTGGGAAAGCCATGTCAAAATAGTATTGTAATACCTTACCTGATCTCCTTGGCCATTGAAACCCCAGTTGGTTTTTGGCCTCGCCAACAATGCCTCTCAATTCTGCTCTGTTCTTTGCTGCCTCAGGTGTAGTCCCCAATTTGTGAATATCTTTGAGGACCTGATCTCTCCATCTAAGTCTTGGCCTGCCAAGGGGTCTTCTATCTTCTGGGTTCGATCGTTCAATATATTTAATAATGGAGGCATTTTCTCGCCTCCACACATGTCCAGCCCACCTTAGTCTTCTACTTTTCACTAATGCTACTATATCTGGGTGAGTGTATATTTCTCTAAATTCTCTGTTCTTTCTTATTCTCCAAACATCTCCTTCGCATACTGGACCAAACACTTTTCTTAATGCTCTATTTTCAAATACAATAAGCTTCTTTTGACTAGTTTTACGCACAGGCATAAAAAAGCCTATGTAAAACTTTCTTTTCCGATATATTAAATTGTTAACTTGAACCTTTGTAAACTTAAAAGGGAAATAAATTGATTTTCTTTTGACTAGTTTTACGCACAGGCATAAAAAAGCCTATGTAAAACTTTCTTTTCCGATATATTAAATTGTTAACTTGAACCTTTGTAAACTTAAAAGGGAAATAAATTGATTTTCTTTCCTTTTTTCTTTCTTCTCATATTCCTTTGTCAGTGTCCATGTTTCAGCTCCATATAGTAACACAGGGAGGACTAATGTATGGTAGATTTTGATCTTAGTTTTCCTAGACAATATTTTGGATTTAAGTAATTTCTCTACTGCCCAATAGGTCCTAGAGGCTAAGACTAGTCTATTTTGATGACTAGTCTATTAGTATTGTAATATGCTATTAAATACCTCATATTTTATATTCATGTTTTTACCTAAGAATACATCATGCCAGTTCTCTTTAGATATATAATATTTAAATACATCTATATTCTGATCATTAAAACTTCTACAATGTTTATAGAGAACTTCATTCATGTTATGGATGGAAACTTCAAAGCTTACAGACTGGGCGTAATGATCTGATAATGTGGATACCAGTACAACGCTTCTAGCATTCGACACACTTGCTATTTATGGCCTGTAAGGGATCGATCAGAGATCGTGACTTACAGTATAGGTAACTTTAATGTATGGCAACAAGTGAAGTGAATTGTCTTCTATGTCGGTAGGGAAATAATGAGAGAGATGTTGACAAAAATATACCATACATTTTAAGAAATATATATTATTTAAGCTTTTTTATTTACTCGTATATACTGATTTTAATATGTAGGCTACTAAACATGTAATACTGTTTCTTTAAAACTAATTTGTTAAGTACTATTCATATTTACCAAATTATTCTTGAAATTAAATTATTAAAATATTTAATAATACTTTCACAGAACTATGGAATGAATAATATATGATAATACTGTATGCACAAAACTATGGCAGCTTTGGAAAACACTGCGGTACGGCACTCACGCCGAGCGAGGGCTACTGTTGAGCACAGCATCGACTCATGTTCCAGAGACATCACTTTCAGCGTATAACTTGTAAGATAACATTTATAAGTACACAACGGGTAGAGCAGAAGTGGTGCTTATACGGGGTGCCTCTCTCTTGGTTCTTGTTACTGGTTAATGTAGAAGCACAAATATTATATTTAAAGTATCCAAAACACCTTGGTTATCATTCCAGCCACCATGTTGTTTTTTTCACTTTTAAATTTATATCTTACAAACCAAAAGGTGTATTAAGCTGCAATTTTGCATGGTTCTTTATAACATAAACATCCATTTTTAGAAAAATTATTGGTTTTCCTGTATCAAAAGTTTCAAAATGGTGGCCATTTCAAATGTTTAATCCTAATTCACTTCTAACCCAATAATTATATTAAACGTACACAAAGCAATATTTTTTTTAGCAAATTTAATTATAAATCCAATTATGTAACAACTTTTAAAATCGGATGAAAAATAACAAAGATAAGATAATATATGTGATAGTATGTACAATGCAATATGCCAGTACAATGTGCGACACACATGTAACGGCTGATAGTAAAGAAATTTGTGATAGTCTTAAATCAACTGACGAGTACAACAATAAAGTTTATGTAAACATCTTAAGACTTCCACAAATTACTTTATTATTATCAGCTGTTACATATTGTGTGTCGCACATTGTACAGGCATATTGCGCTGTACATACTATCACATATATTATCTGTTCCTTGTTATTTTTCATCCGATATTTAAAGTTGTTAAATCATTGGATTTGTAATTAAATTTGCTAAAACACATTATTTTGTGCAATTTTTAATATAATAATTGGTTTAGGAGTTATTTTCTATCTAAAAATTTAAAATGGCAGCCATTTTGAAACTTTCTATACAGGAAAACCAATAATTTTTCTAAAAATGGGCGTTTATGTTATAAAGAACCATGCAAAGATGCAGCTTAATACACTTTTTGGTTTTTGAGATATAAATTTAAAAGTGAAAAAACAAAATGGCGGCTGGAAGGATAACCAAGGTTTTTTGGACACTTTAAATATAAGTCAATAAGTCTTTATTTGGCCATTCGATACAAACTGTACAGTAGGCTACATAAATTCTACAACTAAAGTAACTAAAAATAATATGCACGAGCAACACACTCAAAGGAGTGAAAAGTCAAAGTCACTCCATGCAAATCAAACAATAAAAAAATACATGCACAATCCATGCATAAAAAAATAAAAATATAACTGTAATTCAGATGGCCATACCTGTTAGTAGATTTGTGTAAGTATACACTGTTTAATCATTCTAGTTTAATCATTCTAGCGTTAGTACCTCTACATGTAGGCTACAAAACCTGCACGATTTGCTTCATGAAATGCATTGATAGTATAGAAAGGGTTTGTAATAAGTCAATCTTTTACAACTATGGAGAGTTTTTGTGGTGTTAGGTTTCTGATGGACATCTGTAACCTACTATATAACCTAATACCTGAAACAGGAAAGCATTTATTTATTTATGTAACCTATTTCTAGGAATAGGTTTATAATTTATTGTGATCATGGGATCCTTCCCATTATTATTCAATGGGAAGGACTCATGTCTGGCCTTCATAGCCGTGATACACTGAAAAATGTGTTCGTTGATAACAGTCAAGATAGAATTCTGTATAAATAATGGTTTACAGTGTTCCAACAAACTAACATTAGAAATTATTCTCACTGCTCTTTTCTGTAACAAGAGGATCCTTTGAACACTATGCGTGACCCTAAAGTCTGGTACTATAGGCTAGGATTGAGTGAAAAGGATATTGTGTACTTGTATGACATTTGTGATTCCAAATTACCAGTAAAAACAACCAAGAGAGCTTATCAGAGAGTTCAGAGACACCCAGTATGTTCAGTACCTGTACACCTGTATTGAAGATCTGAAGATTGTATAGTTACGTACGTACATGGAATTTTTTGAAGCTAGCGACAGAGATGGATTAAAAAGGCCGAGAAGAGCTGCTAAATGTGCTTCATTCTAGTGTAAAATAATATCCTCGACTCCGATATTATGAGTCAGACTAAATCACTTACCGGAGGGGCTGAAAATAAAGTGATTCGACAGGCTCAAGTCCCAAACACAGAGAGATTCCTGTGTGTAGTTACGAACTATACCCATCACACAAGAGAACTCATATAACATTTCAAGTATATTTCCCCAAAAATCAAATTTATCTGTATGAAATACATAGGGTGTTTGAAAAACTGTAGGGCAAAACTTCAGATAATGATGAAATGGTTGAAAATAAAAAAAAAGTTCCTAAGAAAATGTGTCTTATCTCGCTTAGTTTGGCGTCTGTCTGTATGCGTTAAAAAAATGACTCCAAATGTTATTAGCTAGATTTTTTAAACTTGACACGAATTTTCAATATTGACCTTACACCAGCTAAAATAATGCTAAAAGTTAAAAACAAGTATTTTCACCTATTTCAAAATGTCGGCCGTTTAAAAGTTTTAATGCTTAATTTTACGAAAACCTGTATCTTATAAGAAGCCAAATCTTTTTGTATCTTGTTTGTTACATTCGAACAGAAAAAATAACCGAGGAAATTAATTTTTCTGATCGTGTGCTAAATTCGACGGATTTACCGTACAAATGTAACAAATGAATTACTAAGATTTATCTTGTTTTAAACAACCGCTATTTTAAAACATGTGAACATATATTTTTATTTTATTTTTAGCAGTATTTTAGCAGGTGGTAATGTTAGTTTCAAAACTATAGTTGATACAGTGTTGGATTTATGTTTTATTTTATGTATATATATATATATATATATAATTTATTTTTTTTTAAGAACAACAAATACAGACAAACAGGCTCCAAACTAAGGGAGATAAGACACCGCTAAAGAAATGTTGTTTCTATATTTTACCCAATTTAATCCCTTCCCAACGTTTTCCCTACACTTTCAGACACAATGTATAAGGCATATGACATATTATACTACTAAGAAATCAACTTACTGTTTGGTATAAAAAGTCACTTTGGTATTGTCACCATATTGTAAGTGACCTTGGTTTTGTAATCCACATACGTGAATTTGGGTGTTGTTCTCCTGATGGAAGAAGACAGGCGTAGCTATTTGTGTGCCTACACCGTGTTCCCCGGTAAAACTGACAGTTGGCATTCACGGACCATTTACAGCTGTTGTGTACAACCCGTGCTGGGGATGTTCTCTAATCTGAGGTGTTGGAGGACCAACTAGTCACAAGAATATATTCCAAAGAACAAACATAATCTTGATTACATACCAAACCACGAAGCCAACTTATTGCTGAGGTTTATACGGGGTGTCTATTATGTTTGGAAACACCCAAACATGTTCTCATTCGTCGAAATATAACTTCAAAACTTTATACAATAGTGATAGGGATTGGGCACCTACTTTTTGGAACATTGTTTGGTCATTTCACACTAACGGGGGACGTCCTGCCAAGGGTATCGTCAATATTCTTTATGGAAGCCGTTACCTTGTGATACATCACTTTAAAGGGTATTGTAAACTGAATTGAGTGCAACAAACTGTATCTCTAAGGAATCACTATATCATAAAATAGAGCACTTGAATATTGAAAATTGGTAATGTTAAACAATTTCATTTTAACTTCATTGTCAAATTGAAGAAGAGAGAGACAAACATTTACTTTGTCACCAAATGGTGCTAAAAGGTTAGTTTAAGCCCTTTCTAGCATCATAAATTAATTTTCATTTTTATGAGAAATTAATAAAATAAATCATTATTTAAAAGTTTTTTTAATAAAATGCATCAAGATTGTACAAATAAAACCAGCTCAAAATGAAAATTTAGTTTTGTAACAACTAAACCTTTTTAAATACTTTAGGAAATTTAGTGTATAACATTACTGTGCCAAGAACCATGTTAAATATAATTGTTGAACATCACCAATGTCCAATACTCAAAGTAATGTGTTTCCTGAAAGAGTGATTCCTTAGAGATGCAGTTTGTAACATTCAATTAAGTTCACTATAACCTTTAAAGTGGTGTATCAAAAGTTATATGCTGCCATAAAGAATATTGAAGATACCCTCGACAGGACGTCCTCCGTTAGTACGATATGAGTAAACAATGATCCAAAATGTAGGTTCCCAATCCCTATCACGATTGTAAACAGTTTTAGAATTTATAATTCGATGAATAAAGAATATATTTAGTTGTTTCCAGACATAGTATACACCCTGTATATTACGAAACGTTACATCAAATTGAATCGTATTTTTCCAATATACGTACAATAGTTACAATTAGTAGCATTGGCCACGAGAAAGTGTTGTGTAGTGTTACTGTGGCGCAGTAACCGAAGCGGTATCTTAGCAACCCCCTTCACCCCTTGCCACTCTCACTTGTATGGCTTGTTACAGGATTGCCCACCGTACACTTACGACTAATTAGCTAGCTACACTACACGTGTAGCGTAAATCGAAAGAAATGTACACACTCTGTTACTTCAAATATTATACACGAGGAAACAGCGTAATTTTTAAAACCTATTATTTTTCAGAAATGATACTTTATTAACAACCTTAGGTTAATTATTTCAAACTATTAAATATAATTTGCTACAAGGACAAACAAGTACTCCCTTAAACAATTTCAATATGTATAGTTAACGCAAGTTCAACATATATGTGTAGTAATGGATACACATCTATGTGTATTCATCTAGATAGAACACATAGATGTGTATTAATTGGTTGTAGCTACGAACTACACTTCGACCTTCCTCTAATATAGATTCGCCATTTTCTTAATCGCTATTTTTATTTATATCATGTTCAGTGTCAGACTGTACATCCAAACACAATGCTGCGAAGGCCTACTTTGCGATTTTCCATTCAGTGTGAAGTATCCAGGGCCGCCCAGAGAGGGGGCAAGAGGGACAAATTGCCCCGGGCCACAACAAGTTGGTCCAGGAGGGGCACATTTCATGACACGAAAAATAAAATACTTAATAATCTACTACATAAGAAATGATTCAGGTCTGTATCAATATATTATTAAAAGTGATATTAGGCCAGATAAGTCTCCCAGTTTCAGTTTTAAAACGTGTAAACTGAACCATTAGTTTTATATGAGAGGAACCACAATGTCCAAGTGTTGCAGCGTCGACACTTGGGGCACTTCATACAGTGTGTGGGACAAAGAGGGAGGACTGACCAACAGGACCGCCAACGTGTCACATTCTGCCTTCCTTAAGCTACATTTAGGATACTGATAAAATCAACTCTTCAAGAGAGATGCTATTACATTGTCCGGGAGTTTTTGGCTGGTGGTTTAGTGGCATAAGATTACTGCCTCTGATTTACTTGTTTAGTAGGTACTTAATTAACTCTACATGGAAATGTTCTCCTTTTAAAAAGAAAATGTAATTTTAATTTCGTTTATTAGGTTTTATTATAATGTTAGTATTGGCAGTACTTGTAAACTCAGTTGACAGCCAATGCAATGTATTTTTGTTATTTTTTGGCTCAACAAACTACTATGGCTATTACTATAACAACCAGGGAGCCTTTTGGTGCAAGTTGAACACTGGTCTTTGAAGTTTGTCAGCGGTCGGCATTGACGTGCCAAATTGTATTGACGGCACATGCTTATAAGGATCCTTGAAACATATAATTAGAAGTTATACTTTTAATTATCAATAAATGTATGAACTATTTACATTAATAAACATTTGATTAAACCCAAAAACAAAACAATTCTATAAATTGTTAAATAAATACGGCCTAAAAGTGTTATACAATACAAAATAAATACTATAATATATAGTAAACATATAGACTATTTTAAAAATTACATCTTGTCACCACAATTTCTCATATCTCGAACTTTCATAACCACATTATATTTACTCATCTTACTCAACCCTCTGTTTTCTACAACCCTTTTAACATTTTTTAACCTTTCAATTTGACCAATTTAGTGGGGCACTTATTACTTCTTGTAGATACTTTTAAGTGGATAGATCAAAAGACAAAACAGAAATATTGGTGACACAGTTAAAGACCCCGTTACTGGCTACGCTCGTTTCACCTCACTCGTGTAATTTTATTTATCTTCGTTTTACATTATTAACATTGTTACAATACACTGTTAAAAAATAACCTCTTATGTCAAGTGTGCAACAGTGTCAACGGTGCACGTCATAAGCTTTCTCATTGTTAGGGTAACAATGATTTGCTAGTATTGGAATATTTATTATCTGCCTTATTTTAGCTTTTTGAAAATAAATGTTGACAAATCCCCTCTTAGTATATGTCTATAGCCTATAATGAATGTTTATAGCAAATTTCATGGTCTTATGATTTTTGACAATTTGTGATTAGTCAATGTTATTTGGCTTTAATAATATTTATAGAAATCAACTCCCTAGCCACGATAAAATTGGAAAACATTTGTTCTTTGGATTAGGACTAATAATGTTTTATATTTCCTATCTAATTTTCAGTAAGTCAAGTTATTTGAGCGAAAATAACGCCCTACTGATGAATACCTGAAGAAACGTTTAAAATAATGAATTTTTTTAAATAGTTGATTAAGCAACGTGTATGGAATTTTAGTCTGACAACGCCAATAAAATAATAAAGTATACTAATTAATTATGTTCACATTTATTTAAGCTATTCTTCACAAATTTGCAAGTATTTATAATAATAATTATCTTAAATACATTCACGATAGTAAGCTTTTACATTTACATCATTCATTTCCTTTACACGGGCAAAATAGTTTCCAATATGTTTTATTTACTTATTTTTACTCAAGTGTGTACAAAATCTAGACCTCACCAAGTTATGCAAAACTTGTCGGTAAAATCCTATAGTAAACAAGAGAAACAAAAACGTAACATAGGAAAGAATACCTGATTTTTTTTAATTTTTATTTTCTAGTAATTACTCAGATTGGGCGGTTTAGGGCAGACACCGATTTAAACAAATAAAAATTGTCAATTTAAAATTGTTAGTACGAATATTACGTTTTAACAGTAAAAGATGTACATCAGTATGAAACTCCATATATGCATCATTGTTGGACTGCTCATGCCATACGTGCAGGACTACTGCAGTTGACTAGCCTGAGAGACCAGAGACGATACATAGCGAGGGATTTCTCCCTGGCCGGCCACCCACAGTTTGGCAACCGCCCTTGGCCGGTTTTTACTACTAGCGCCGTGTACAATCTGGTCACTGAGTTAAGCGATTTCGAGTTTCAAATGTTAGCATTGCGTGGGGCTTCTCTATCTGTCTATATTCTGTGGCACTACACTTAAAAAAATAGTAGTCGTATTTCAGTAGTCACCGTGTTTTGAACCCAAAACCCCGGCAGGCAAAATATACAACATTGTAACAGCGTGGCTGGAAGAGTTCAATTGTCATGAAGGGTAGGTCGGGAGCATTCTTTACTTGGCATTGTCATTCGTCAATCATCAGTCAGTTTGGTTTCTATTGTCCAGTAAAGAATTATTTTGTTATTGTTGTATCTTATACAGTTATATTTCTGTAGATTAATGCGTTCTTTTAAACTTCCTAGTAACCTACTATAATTTTCCATTACTTTAATTTGCTATGATTCGTATTCCGTTTCCAGATTAATACAGATTTTGAAAGAACAAAAAGCTAAAGTTTAGGGCCAGTAATTTATAGTAACGTCTTATTCAAATCAATAAAAATAAACTATAAATGTTTCAATGTAGTATTGTACTGTACTGCAAAGTAAATATTAATTTTTATACAGTATAACAAAATAAATTAACGATGGTGCTTGTAAACCACTAAATTACAGTAGATTTCTAGGTACTTAAATCTGGTAATATGCATACAACATCACTGCTCACTTACCGGATGGTCGTCAGCATGTGTGTAACAATCACTTGTACTATGTTACCGCGGGTGGAATTGTGTGGCACATTCTTGCCAACAAAATAACAACTTTGTTACCTTTTGTACTATCCGGATTCACCTCCCATCATATCTAATCGGATAACCAAAGTTTACTGGTTTACAATATATGCAAACTTAATTGTCTTTCTCTAGTTTTCTCTGTTATAATGTTTCCTTTCACTTTTTTAATTTACTAGTTGTTATGCCACGGATGTTAGTAAAGACCTTTTACCCAACTATTGACGTAGATCTTAATAAAAAAAAACCCTTTTAAATCACGCCGTTATTAGATAAAATATCTTCGTAGTTTTTCAGTTTCTACAACTCCTTTGGAATAATATTTTTATTTTGTGACTTTTAACTTGTAATAACCTTTTTATTGTTTGGTTTAATTTACCCTGAAACTGTAACAAGAACAGGTGTGAATTCTTAACATATTCAATGGTTAGCTCTTAATTAAAAACCATATATGCCCACGTACGAGTTGTTCCCAAACAAGTAGCATGATTAATGTTGTCAAACATTAATATAACCAATCTACGACCTATCAAAATCGTTTTCATAATTTTTTACTGTCACTGGCGAACAAGTAAGCCATTTATATTTTTGGTGCTTATTAATACAGTATTTATTTATGGTTTATTAAGTGATAAGTGAAATTAACTATGATTTAAACCACTGTAGTCTAAGTGTATTGTTAAGCGGAAGGGTCAATACCACAGTATTGTTTGAATGGGTGGATGGGTGTGTCAATACCACTGTACGGACGTGTACACTGTGATGATGTACATCGATGATATATTGTCCAGTTTGATAGATACATATTATACTGTGTTTTATGCAGAGAAAATTTAAATTAGTTCTAAGTGGTAGCTTCAAATAAAACATTGAATACGTTTAATGTTGATCACAAAGAATGTTTTATCCTCCGACATCCATGCAAAGCCATAGGGGTACTTTGTCACCCTAGTAACAGGGCAATATGTTTTATCCTCCGACCTCCATGACAAGCCACAGGGGTACTTTGTCACCCTAGTAACAGGGCAATATGTTTTATCCTCCGACCTCCATGACAAGCCATAGGGGTACTTTGTCATCCTAGTAACAGGGCAACATGTTTTATTCTCCGACATCCATGCCAAGCCATAGGGGTACTTTGTTACCCTAGTAACAGGGCAATATGTTTTATTCTCCGACATCCATGCCAAGCCATAGGGGTACTTTGTCACCTTAGTAACAGGGCAACATGTTTTATTCTCCAACATCCATGCCAAGCCATAGGGGTACTTTGTTACCCTAGTAACAGGACAATATGTTTTATTCTCCGACATCCATGCCAAGACATAGGGGTACTTTGTCACCCTAGTAACAGGGCAATATGTTTTATTCTCCGACATCCATGCCAAGCCATAGGGGTACTTTGTCACCCTAGTAACAGGGCAATATGTTTTATTCTCCGACATCCATGCCAAGCCATAGGGGTACTTTGTCACCTTAGTAACAGGGCAATATTTTTTATCCTCCGACATCCCTGCAAAGCCACATGGGTACTTTGTCACCCTAGTAACAGGGCAATACGTTTTATCCTCCGTCATCCATGACAAACCACATGGGTACTTTGTCTTCCTAGTAACAGGGCAGTATGTTTTATCCTCCAACATCCATGTCAAGCCACGGGGTACTTTGTCGCCTTAGTAATAGAGCTGTATGTTTTATCCTCCGACATCCATGACAAGCCACAGAGGTACTTTGTCACTCTAGTAAAAGGGCAATATGTTTTATCCTCCGACATCCATGTCAAGCCACGGGGTACTTTGTCACCCTAGTAAAAGGGCATATGTTTTATCCTCCGACATCCATGACAAGCCACAGGGGTACTTTGTCACCCAAGTAAAAGGTCAATATGTTTTATCCTCCGACATCCATATCAAGCCACGGGGTACTTTCACCCTAGTAACAGGGCAATATATTTTATCCTCCGACATCCAAGCCAAGCCATAGGGGTACTTGTCACCCTAGTAACAGGGCAATATGTTTTATCCTCCGACATCTATATCAAGCCACGGGGTACTTTGTCACCCTAGTAACAGGGCAATATGTTTTATGCAGTAGACGCCTGAATATGTCGCTTCAACTTATACCATCTTTGATAAATAAGGAGTGTCACCCTGATATTTGCTTTTATTTAGCTCTGCAGTCCAACAATACAAACTAATAATTTTCCACTGATATTTGGCAATAGTGTAATAATTAATAAACAAATAAAGTATATTTCAGTAATTTTAAAACATATTAAAACTGACTATTGGGCTATTGAAATTTACCATTTATGAGCAAAAGTTGAACTCAGCATAGAGAAGAAAAAATATCCAATAGTGTGCTGAATGTGTGTCAGTTAAGGAATTCGGGTGGAGAGTAGTTAGGTACCTCATGGTGGTAATGAATGTATCTCATTAGTCTGGTATTTAGAGTATAAACAGCGGTTGATGTCAATAGTATTGTACTAAGGGTATAAGTAGGTGTTGATGTTTGTATTTACTGGAACATATACAGTGTGGAAGAAAAGTCACGAAACAGACTAATAATGTTTGAACAATAACAGATAAAGCAATAAAACTTCGTACATCATTACTGCACCTATTAATCTACTTTTCAAAGTAACTGCCATTTTTCTGTCATATTAGGAGAGTGGCCCGCAAGGAGTCATCCTAAATGAGAGCATAGGTCGAATAGTACATTAAATATATAGTAGTAGGACTTAAACTAACAAATCCGAACACAAAAGGTTCGCTCTTTAAAAAGTGACGCTGGTTTGAAGTTTTAAAAAGTTACGTTGAAGGTTCTGTTCTAGACGGTTTAATATTCTTTTCTTAGCTCAAGTGGGAAAATTTGAACTTTGTAAATGCCTACAATGCATACACTTCCAGTGTATGATGGTCCACAAGGAGTTCAACAGAAAGATTAAAAATAGCATAGGTAAAAATGTACATAATTTTAAAGGGGTTGCCCTATCAGAAATGAAGAGTTATGGAAAAGATGTGGGCAAGATCCAGTAGCAGCGACAATCAAAACAAGAAAATTTAACTGGATTGGACACACTCACCGAAGAGCACAAGATAACATAAGTAGACAAGCCCTTGATTGGAACCCACAAGGAAGAAAAAAAACGTGGAAGACCAAGAGCACTGCAGAGAGATCAAGCAAATGGTTCAGAATCGTGTCAGGTGGAGGTCCTTTGTTGCGGCCCTACGTCCCCCAAGGGATTAAAGGAAATAAGTCAAGTGTCACTCGACCACTGCTCTCATTTAACATTATCTTCTGACTCCTTGCCAGCCATCCCCCTGATGTGATAGAAAAATGGCAGTTACTTTAAAAAGTATATTAATAGATGCAGTAATGATGCACCAAGCTTTCTTGATTTATCTGTAATTGTTTAAAAATTATTAATATGTTCTGGGACTTTTCTTCCACACTGTATAATTATAAATACAGTTGTGAGAATAATTAGGTAGGTAAGTATGTTAGGTTAGGTTATGTTAGAGTGGGTAGGTATAGGTAGATAGATAGGTTAGGTTATTTTAGGGTGGATAGGTAGGTAGGTTAGGTTAAGTTACGTTATGTTAGGGTGGGTGGGTAGATACGTGGGTAGGTACTAGGTAGGTTAGTATCAACGCACCCCCAACTGTTTAGTACAAAGGGATTTTTCAAATCACAACTTTACTTTTGTTACAATTTCATCCTAGGGACTCGAAAAATGTCCACAAATAAAAGACTTGTCAACAAACCTTTATTAGATTAAATATAAAATCAAAGTGCGCTTATATTAACTAATGCGTCAATTCATGTCATAGCGGTTGATCTTTGTATTTATGTATGTACTGTTTTTACGTGGACGTATTTCATTAGTTTCGTATTGAGAGTATAAACAGAGGTTGATGTTTGTATTTATGTTTGTACTGTTTTTACGTGGACGTATTTCATTAGTTTCGTATTGAGAGTATAAACAGAGGTTGATCTTTGTATTTATGTATGTACTGTTTTTACGTGGACGTATTTCATTAGTTTCGTATTGAGAGTATAAACAGAGGTTGATCTTTGTATTTATGTATGTACTGTTTTTACGTGGACGTATTTCATTAGTTTCGTATTGAGAGTATAAACAGAGGTTGATGTTTGTATTTATGTTTGTACTGTTTTTACGTGGACGTATCTCATTAGTTTCGTATTGAGAGTATAAACAGAGGTTGATGTTTGTATTTATGTTTGTACTGTTTTTACGTGGACGTATCTCATTAGTTTCGTATTGAAAGTATAAACAGAGGTTGATGTTTGTATTTATGTTTGTACTGTTTTTACGTGGACGTATCTCATTAGTTTCGTATTGAGAGTATAAACAGAGGTTGATGTTTGTATTTATGTTTGTACTGTTTTTACGTGGACGTATCTCATTAGTTTCGTATTGAGAGTATAAACAGAGGTTGATGTTTGTATTTATGTTTGTACTGTTTTTACGTGGACGTATCTCATTAGTTTCGTATTGAGAGTATAAACAGAGGTTGATGTTTGTATTTATGTTTGTACTGTTTTTACGTGGACGTATCTCATTAGTTTCGTATTGAGAGTATAAACAGAGGTTGATGTTTGTATTTATGTTTGTACTGTTTTTACGTGGACGTATCTCATTAGTTTCGTATTGAGAGTATAAACAGAGGTTGATGTTTGTATTTATGTTTGTACTGTTTTTACGTGGACGTATCTCATTAGTTTCGTATTGAGAGTATAAACAGAGGTTTTTGTTTGTATTTATGTTTGTACTGTTTTTACGTGGACGTATCTCATTAGTTTCGTATTGAGAGTATAAACAAAGGTTGATATTTGTATCTAAGCGAACTTATCTCATTAATCTTGCATTTAGAGTATAAACAGAGGGGTATGTTTGTATTTATGTGAATGTATCTCATTAGTATCATATTTAGATTATAAACATGATACAATATTGATGTTTGTATTTACGTCGACTTAGGCTGTAGTCATATTTAGAGTGTAAACAGAGATATTCAGCGCGTGTAATAAAATGCGTAAAGAATTGAACGTAAAGGGTGTAGACTGTAGACTAAATGATATTATTTACTGTGAATGTATTTTTTAGATGTTGTAGGAGCATCGGCTGGTGTTTAGAATTTAATTAGTGGAAGGTGGTACTATTTACTTTAAACATTGATTGGTTATAAAAGTGAAACATTGATTATTGTATGATACAGACAACTTTAAAGCATTAAATAATATTTTAGATTTCGCAACACAGAATTGTTGCATGAGCCCATGATGGAAAAAGCATTGAACATAAACAATAGTAGATTTACATGTTAGCAATGATATTTTAGAGTATAAATCGTGGAAGATGTTCCTGCTGTCAAGTATGTCTTAATAAGTATGGCAACGAGTATTTACGATTTAGATCAAAAAGACATAAACTAATTTTTAGACGTAATGTAAATAGGGAGAGTGTTTCCGTTAATATGAGCCATAAAAATAGTATACAACATTGATTCTGGTTGTAGAAAAAATTGTAAGTTTTAGATTTAGAATCTACTATATTTGTTAGTGTAAACATATGATAACACAGGCTGTTTATGATAACTTACGCTATGAACAGTAGTTCACATTTGTTAGTGTAAACATATGATAACACAGGCTGTTTATGATAACTTACGCTATGAACAGTAGTTCAGAACAACGTTTTATATATTTCAGTATCAGAACAAATAGGTGACATTTAATGCAATAGTACGTTGAGCTCACAAAGTAAACCTTGATACGATCAAAACTGGCACTAGTGTTCGAAAATTCAAGTCAACTCCCTGTTTTTAATACAAAAACTCTTACAGTCTTTGGTGTATATTCTATACTTATAATGAAAATGAGTCTAATAAATAAATGTACATCAGTTAATTGTTTTATATTGAAGTTTTATTTTCCTTAAAGAGAGATAATGAAAGTGTTTGCACGATAAAACCTAATAACAAAATTAAAGATCTAACCAATAAAATTAACACGTTCATTTCTCTCAAATCTAGCAACATTTGGAAGCAATTCGAAGAAGGAAATAATAAAATCACATAATGCGGACCCTAGGGCCGGTAAACATCGATCGCGCATGCCCTACAGTAGGGACATTACTTGCAGGTGTTTACCCCAGGGGGGAGAAGTAGGAACTCACTGATGGCCTCCTCTATAGTTCAAGTTTACATATTGAAGGAATGTTGAGTTCACACAAAACATGTTTTAGTTCCTAACGTACAAGTAATAAGTTTAAGTTACTGTTTTTAGTAACTATTTAAACATAACATATTTTTTAACTGTAAGAAAAAATAAAAACAATCTTTAAACAACATAATAAAATTAGAAACTAATCATCCAAGTCAATTAAACAAACAAAATATTAAACATACGAACTCAAATATATGACAATAAATACAGTAGTAAATACACTTCATGTACACAGAATGAGAGCGTGCATGTAACCTTCCACTTACAAAGATCACGAGAGCGGACACAGAACCTTATTTGGTACATAAATAAAGAGAGCGTGCATGTAACCGTACATGTACATAGTTCATGAGAGCGTAATTATAACCTTAGACGTACACAGATCACGATAGTGTGAATATAACCTTATTCGTACACAGACCATGAGAGCATGAATAGAATCTTACACGTACACAGACCATTAGAGCGTACACAGAGCTTTACACGTACTCAGATCATGAGAGCGTGAATATAACCTTACACGTACACAGATCATTAGAGCGTGCATAGAGCTTTACACATACGCAGATCATGAGAGCGTGAATAGAACCTTACACTTACAAAGATCATGAGAGCGTGAATATAACCTTATACGTACACAGATCATGAGAGCATGCATATACCCTTTCACGTACTAATAATAATAATAACAACATTTATTCCATGAGACATTACATTACTCAGATCGTGAGAGCGTAGGTAGGTCATGATAACATGCAAAGAACCTTACACGTAGACAGATCATTAGGGCGTGCATAGAACCTTACATGTACACAGATCATGCATAGATCATGTGCACAAATCATGAGATCATGATATAACCTTAAACATATACATACCATGAGAGCGTGCCTATAATGACTCCTTACTAGCTGAATCACTTACTAGTAATGACAAGGTTTTTAATAAATATATTTTGGGCCTTAGTGGTCTTCCCCCACTACCCTTCTAAGGAGAGTCAACTCATCACCGTTTCCACGCTGGTTTAATGGGGAACTTAAAGGCTTAATAATCCAAAAGAAGATGTTACACAGGAGGTTAAGCGGACTGGTTTTTAAGTGATTATAATGCTTTTTCTAGTGCTAAAGCTGCTTGCAAATCCCGTATTATTGGTTGCTATCGCTCTTATATGTCACAAATTGATATGTCTATCTCTAAAAACCCGAAAGTATTCTGGAGCCACGTTAACTCTACAAGAAAAGTGAATATTACCCAGACTACTATGAAGCTAAATGATGTTGTTGCTTCATGTCCTAGCGACATATGTAACCTTCTTGCTCGTCACTTCTCCAGTGTTTTCTCAGCCTCATCGACTGCCGCACCGTCCTTTTCAACCAAGGATAACCCTTTTTCTCTATCATTTGTTCAATGTAGCCCTGAAGAGGTCAAACGAAAGCTTGACGACCTTGACATCTACAAAGGTTGTGGCCCGGATGGCATTCCTCCAGTTGTATTGCACCATTGTAGTGATCTTTGTGGAGCACTGGCAGTGGCACGTCTCTTTAATGATAGTCTTCGGCATAGTTATTTTCCTTCTACTCTTAAGTCAAGTTTTGTAGTTCCTATTTTCAAGGATGGTAACCCTTGCTACCAACTATCGTCCAATCACAATTCAGTCTCCAATCTTCGAGTCAGTTATACTTAAAAGACTTAAGCCTCTTATATCTTATGTTCTGATACCTGAGCAACATGATTTTATGTCTAGTCGCTCCACAGTAACTAATCTTGTTATTTTTGAAGACTACATATTAACAGCTATGTCTAAAGGTTTGCAAGTGGATTCTATTTATCTAGATTGCAGCAAGGCCTTTAACAGGGTCGACCATTCAATTCTTGTCTCAAAACTTAAGTCATATGGTATTGTGGACCTTCTTTTGTCTTAGATACGACCTTCTATTGTAAAGTTTGCAAACAGCTGCTCTGACCCTTTTGAAGTTATTTCTGGGGTGCCCCAGGGTTCTCTACTTGGACTTTACCTTTTTAATCTGTTTATGAATGATATAAGTGATGACATCAAGTTGTTCAATGGTGTGGGTTCTTTGAAGGACTGTCTTCGGCTTAACAGAATATGCAACTGGTGTATAGTCAACAGGATGCAACTTAATGCCTCGAAATGCAAGGTAATCTCTTTTCACCGGAAAAATTCTCCTCGACCTACTCAGCACCAGATAAACGGGACCTTAATTCAGCATAGTGATGTCATCAAGGACTTGGGTGTTCTGCTAAATAACAAATTCTCCTTTGATAACCATATCGATTCCATTTGTAGTAGAGCTAGTAGGTTATTGCGCTTTATGTGGCGTGGTGCAATTGGAGGTTTGTCTGCATACTCCATTGTAATACTCTACAAGTCGTTACTACGTCCAATTCTGGAGTATGCTTCTGTGGTTTGGAGACCATTCTACACTCATCATATAGTAAGACTGGAGCGGATTCAACGAAAATTTTTTAGACTGGTTAGTACCAGATTGGAACATCAACTTCCCTGATGTTCCAATTGAGAACTTGATGAGCTAATTTGAAATCTTTTCACTTCAGGCACGTTTTGACTTACATGACATGATGTTTCTTTTCAAGATTATAAATGGGATCATTAACTGCCCCGAACTTCTGGGCAAAATTGGCTTTCGGACTCCAAGTACCAATAGATCAACTGATCTTTTTGTTCACAACTTCTACAGAACCAACTACTTGAGGTCCGGAACCATTGCTAGACTCCATCAACAAGGTAATTCAATTCCGGCTGAAGTTGACTTCTTTTGCGGTGGCCTGTTGTGCTTCAGGAGGAGCATCCTGAATTGTATTGCAGCTCGTCATTCCTGTTGATCTCATTTTACTATCAAATCATTTATGTGTTACTCTTATGCTGTAATGTTACCATTTATTTTGAGATTTATTATTGTTATGATTTACCATTCTCTAGTCTTGTAATTTTTGCTAATGTGATAACAAGTACAATTTCTAATTATGTTAAACCTTTCTTTCTAAGTTATTAATTACTAGTTGTCATTCAAAGAAATTCTAATCTTGTCTTGTTCTAGCACTTAAGTTTGTTGTATGTATTCCACAATATGTTTTTGTTATGTGTATTGGCATTGCCGTTGTAAGAATAAATGAATAAAAAAATGAATGAATGAATATAACCTTATACGTGCACAGATCATGAGAGCATGAATAGAACCTTAAACGTACACAAACTATGAGAACGTGCATATAACCTTAGACGTACTCAGATCGTGGGAGCGTACATAGATCATGAGAGCATACAGTGAACCTTACACGTACACTGATCATTAGAGCGTTCACAGAGCTTCACATGTACACATATCATGAGAGCGTGAATAAAACCTTACGCTCATGATACAAAGATCATGAGAACATACATAGAACCTTATACGTAAACAGATTATGAGAGGATGTATATAATGATACATTAAAAGATCATGAGAGTATGCATAGACCCTTACATACTCAGATTGTAAAAGCGTACATAGATCATGAGAGCATGCATAGAACCTTACACGTACACAAACTATGAGAACGTGCATATGACCTTAGACGTACTCAGATCGTGGGAGCGTACATAGATCATGAGAGCATACATAATATAACATTACGCGTACACAGATAATGAGACCGACCATACGTAGGGCCCTGCACGTGCACAGATCATGAGATCATGCATTTAACCTTACACGTACACAGACCATGAGAGCGTACACAGATCGTGAGAGCATGAATGGAAACTTACACGTACACAGATCATTGGAGCGTGCTCTCCACGTATACAAATTAAGAGAGTGCGTATTCATTTACTTTCAACTATTTTAAAATACAAAGTATCCATTTTATGTTGTAAGGTCTGACCACAGAGCACAGAATAAGATTAGAGAGGGCATCGATACCTATTATTTGAAGCCAGTCGTCAGAGGCTTGTTCCACTGCAATATGGAGTCCGGCTCGATGACTCACCTTAGTCCCGCGCGCTACAAGAACTGAATCCACTGCTGAAAGATTAGAGTTACAGAACCATGTGCTTTCTGTTGCATTTGTTGTCGTGGCTTTAATTTGCATTATAACGCCATGTTTTTGTGTAGCTTTTAGGTACTTCCACAGTGGAAAATTGGAAGGCCCTATGATGGATGGTATATTATATTTAAAATTGTAAAAATGTATTAAAAGCTTCCTCAATATGTATGTTAATAGAACATTGGCTTGGGCATGTCTAGTACAACTACACAACCGACATATATTATGTTGCTCAGAGACATGTCATTAGTACTAAATAATGTATTATATTCTATACATTACATACCTTTGACATAAGAAAATGCAGTACACGTAAACGTTAACAACACAAATTTATTACAATATAAGTACAAAATGTACAAATATATCACAATACAAGTACAAAATGCACAAATATTATGGTGATCGATTTCGGTGAAACACGCCCATCTTCTTCAAACCAGCGGTGATTCTTTTCTGAATCCCTCTGGTCTGAGAAAGGTGAGCGTGGTTCACCGAAATCGATCACCATAATATTTGTGCATTTTGTACTTGTATTGTAATAAATTTGTGCATTTGTGCTTATTGTAATTGCGTTGTGACGTTTACTTGTACTGTATATGTACCAACACGTACTATGCTAATTAAAAAACTACTTAGAAAATGTTCCTAAGTACTAATAGATTACGAAGTTATGGATTTTGCAGGGATTGCTAGATCTCTCAAATATAAATTAAAAATATCTATTGCATTTTATGGTTAAATAAGTCTTAATGGAGAATTTTGCACATATGAAAAAATTCAAAATGCAAAATCAAAGTGCAATATCGTTATTGTTAACTTATTTTTAATACACAAGTATGTATACATTTATCTATTTTTGGATTACATATGTAATCCAATGGCCAATATTTATATTATATGTTTTATATCTTATTTGAATATGAGTATATAGGCCCACTGTATCTATCTACTCTTATGTATCCTATACGCTATGAATCATAACAGAAACACACATCAATTGAATAGTGAAAAATGTTGATATTAAATACAGTATCAATACCATACAATAACAACGGCAGACTACGTTACATTTACACAAAGAAATGTTCTTAGCATCGTTGATAAGTAACTAACTTACTCATTAGGCATGATCTCTAGCAAAAGACAATTATATACATTTATCGGAATATTAATGTGCTATAACATTTCCATAAAAAAAGTTAAAAAATATTTAATTTGTGAGTTATTAATTTTTTTACAATATTTAGATGGAAACTATGATTCTTAGAATACAAATAAAACTCTTTCAAATTTAAAGAGTTATTTTCAGTAAACATTCAACGCGTTAAACTAAATGTAAAATTTACATTATTTTATAAATAGAACCAGATATTTAGTAAATAACAAAATGATTAGTTGTGTAAGCTAACTAAATCCTTTCTAAAAAGTCTCATATGTCGTCCGTTGTACATCATGTCGCGGGCCGCTTCAAGTGCCGCGGTCCGTCGTACATCCTGCCGCGAGCTGCTGCTGGTGCCGCGGTCCGTTGTACATCATGTCGCGGACCGCTGCAGGTGCCGCGGTCCGTCGTACACCCGGCCGCGGTCCGTTGTACATCATGTCGCGGACCGCTGCAGGTGCCGCGGTCCGTCGTACATCCGGCCGCGGGCCACTGCAAGTGCCGCGGTCCGTCGTAAAGCCGGCCGCGGGTCGCTGCAGGCGCCGCGGTCCGTCGTACATCCGGCCGCGAGACGCTGCAGGTGCCGCGGTCCATTGTACAGCCAGCCGCGGGCCGCTGCAGGTGCCGTGGTCCGTCGTTCATCTGGCCGCGGGCCACTGCAAATGCCGCGGTCGGTTGTACAGCAATCTGCGGGCCGTTGCAGGTGCCGCGGTCCGTTGTACATCCGGCCGCGGGCCACTGCAGGTGCCACGGCCCGTTGTACATCACACCGCGGGCCGCTGCAGTTGCCGCGGTCCGTCGTACAGCCGGCCGCGGGTCGCTGCAGGCGCCGCGGTCCGTCGTACCTCCGGCCGCGGGCCACTGAGAGTGCCGCGGTCCGTTGTACAGCCAGCCGCGGGCCGTTGCAGGTGCCGCGGGCCGCTTCAGGTGCCACAGTCCGTTGTACATCCGACCGCGGGTCGCTGCAGGTGCCACGATCCATCGTACATCCGGCCGCGGGCCGCTGCAGGCGCCGCGGTCCGTCGTACATCCGGCCGCGGGCCACTGCATGTGCCGCAATTTTCCTTCTTCGTATACCTACAATTATGCCTAAACCAGTTGACTTGTATTTAAAAAATATATATTTATGGAAATATCAACTATTTACCTATACAGTAATTCATTCGAGATCATGTACCTGACCAAATAACAACAAAGAATGTAGGCACACTCAAAGTGTTGTGTACCTAATTCAAATGTTTGACTTTAAAAAAAATATATAATTAAACAGAGGGAAATAATTTTTAAGGATTGTTGGAATCAATATCACACAACGATTTTCTACCACTCTATCAAATTTCACAATTTTTACTCAGTTGTAAGTGTGTCAAATCGCAGTTTTAATGAAACGCGGGCGCTAAATATTTTCACTCGCCTGACGACCAAACCGAGCATGTTGCCCAAATGCATATGGCGGAACTTGCCTCAACTGCCGTAATGTTAGTTGTCTATAGTTCGAATAAAATAACTTTGGTACTGGCGGAACGGCCTCGCGCCGCTGGTCTGAAATGACAAAACTCTGAGCTTTAACTTGCTGTCAAACGTAAAATAAGTAAGCAATAATTTTCAAACTAATTGTATAGTGTACACCATTTTATATTCTTTAAGGAAAAATTATGCTGAAGATTTTTCTAGAGCTAATTTGCTTTTTAAAAGTGATATTTGTATTTAAAAACACGTTTTTATGAGTGAAATTGAGCGTGGGTCGTCTTTAACCTGTCACTGTTGCGAGAATAATAATAATAAAATAATGTCTTGTAGATGGATGACATTTTGATTTATTGTGATTAGTTTGGTATAAGTCTCATTTAATAATTTTAACAAGTTAATGAGAAATTAATTTTTTTGTAAACCCTTGCAAACGCTGAAACGAAAAACGCTAGACAAAATTTCTTTGAGCAAACATTAACTGTTTTATTTATGTATTACTAAAATAATACTGTGGTACTAATAAAACATGTGGAAAAATAATGAAGGTTGATGAAGTAAACTCATAGTTCGTTTACATCGAGGCTGTGTCGGACGCGTAAGGTATACTCTGCTCAAGGGAAAGTGTAGACTGAATATTCAGCCCAAGCGTAAAACGAATTCCGATCGACAATATTTCCAGATAAGAAATGTTTCTCCAGTAATAAATAAGGTAAGTTAGTTGACTTTTGACTTTGTGGTGTGTTCGTGTTCAGTTCTTTATAGATTTAACAGTGCTTAGTATAGTATAACCACTAGTTTATTTTGATTACAGTTATTTAGTTTTAGTGATATTACAATTTTTTTTATTTAGATGTGACAATAATGCCATAGGATTCAGTGTATATATAATTATCAGTGTTTATTGCAATTCTAATATTTAGACTCTTTTAAATTTTAGGTAATGTTCTATTGCTAATTGACAAGATTTGTTTGCAATGGAAGAGGCCAGAGCTGAGCCAGTGACTGTAAATTGTGCGTGTGGTATCACCGCCGCCTTGTTGACAATCTAGTTTTGAAAACTCCTGAATCTTTCTTCCTAGTTCAAGAAAATTCTATTTAATACGAGAGTAAGATTTTAGTGTCACTTAAATAACACAATTAATTTAGGTTTTAACAGATTTTGTCTAGCGTTTGTCATTACCGAGTTTGCAAAGGTTTACAAAAAAATTAATTTCTCACTAACCTGTTTGAATTATTAAATGAGACTTATACCAAACTAATCACAATGAATCAAACTGTCATCCATCTACAAGACATTATTTTATTATTATTATTCTCGCAACAGTGACAGGTTAAAGACGACCCACGCTCAATTTCACTCATAAAAACGTGTTTTTAAATACAAATATCACTTTTAAAAAGCAAATTAGCTCTAGAAAAATCTTCAGCATAATTTTTCCTTAAAGAATATAAAATGGTGTACACTATACAATTAGTTTGAAAATTATTGCTTACTTATTTTACGTTTGACAGCAAGTTAAAGCTCAGAGTTTTGTCATTTCAGACCAGCGGCGCGAGGCCGTTCCGCCAGTACCAAAGTTATTTTATTCGGACTATAGGGATGGCGACTCTAGTCTTATTCTGTGCTCTGTGGGGTCTGACCTTTTCCCCCATTAATCACAGCTCACCCAAAGACAACGCATTGCGTTTTAAGTCATGCATGGACTGAAGATTGCTTTATATCATGATAAATAGTTGAAATACAAAATATGGTTTTATAAAAATGTTTTAATGAAGCCAGATTTTTTATTTCAAGTATTTATCATATTATAAAGCTACCATTGTAGGAACGAAGTTGTTATATGCTTAGTTGTAATTTATGGGGCCTCCTTTATTGTATATGATGGTGTCAAATGTAGTTAAACACTCTGTTCTAAAATTATGCAGTTATTGGAGCCATGTGCAGA
The DNA here is from genome assembly GCA_035578905.1 of Stictocephala bisonia. Classification (NCBI taxonomy): domain Eukaryota; kingdom Metazoa; phylum Arthropoda; class Insecta; order Hemiptera; family Membracidae; genus Stictocephala; species Stictocephala bisonia. The sequence continues at coordinate 89,530 of JAQJVL010001767.1, forward strand.
TCAAATGGAAGCAAACGTAGACATGGTCTGCAATTTTTCCCGTAAAGCAGTGCGGTTCCTTCATGGTATTTATCATTGGCACTTGGCTACAGCTATTTCTACCTCCATGTGGCACGCCTGGAATTTTTAAACCGCACGCATTCTTTCTCATCGGGAAAGCTGCCAACCCTTTACAAATCGTACGAGGTTGAACGAAAACCAATTGTCATGTTACCGTAAATAGCAGTGTTGTTTGTGAATTTTACCAAACAAACATAACAATTGGCGCTTTGTGACGTACAGCCCTATAAAGACTTGCAAATACGGTTCTGGCTTACTAAGTGTAAGGTATATTCCAAAGGTGATATTTTGACGGTACACCTTTAAAAACCATATATTTTAGAGCTTTTATTAAACTACCCTTGTTATTAAGTCTGAGAAATATCGTCCTTATCAATTTTTGTCTAACTTGACGATGAGTTAGAGATTTGAAAATGTACAAACATAAATCTTAAATAGATTCCAGTGCCATATTTTGTTAGCTTGTAAAATATTCACTGTTGTGACTCTGTTACATAGGCCTTCATGGTTCAGTAAAGAGAAGTGTCAGCATTAGTCAGTAGCAATATATTAATGTGGGTAGGTATGTGTCGTTCTGTTGTTATTCTTAGTGGATGTACTTCATCATTATTAAATCCAAAGACGATTACAGAAATGTTTGGATTGTTACATTCAAACGTGTCAATAACAGTTATCTTCACTGGATAGGTAATACCTGCCATGTTTAAATTGGACTCGAGTTGTCTTAAGTAATTTCCTCTTCGGTTTTTGTCTGGGAACATATGAGCTAGTACTGAGTATACAAAACATTTGTTATTGTCATTTTTTATATTTACAAGTTAGTAGGGTGAGCAATTTTTTAGTAGTAGGTATGTAAGAAGAACCGTATAAAGTCTGATATTTAACAATGCAAAGATCTATCCGTTCGACCTTTTCGATTGTCCAACCAGTGCCTTCACGCACCCACTTGGTCATACTCTCCAATATCTTGTCCAGTGCCTCCAGGAACTCCAGGAATGGCTTTTCCTGAAGGATTCTACTGTGCTAGCACCTTCTGCAGAGAAGGCCATTGTAGAGGTGGCACTTTAATATTCGTGAAAAATGACCTTCAAGTAAGAGTATGCGATATGAGTCAGTTCTGTTCTGAGTTTCATTTTGAAGCGTCTGCTGTAATAGTTGATCATTTGGGTTTAATTGTAATATCGTTATATCACTCAACGTCTGGAAATTCTGATATATTTATTGGAAAACTGGGAAAACTTTTAGAGTTTTTAAACCGTTGGCCGAATCACCGTATTGTAATGGGTGGAGACCTGAACATTCAATTTGACATAAGTAAATGCAGTAGAACTGTCAAGCTGTTTAAAAATATCCTTAGACAACATAATTTCAAATTTCTCGATAATAATGCAACACGACTGAATAACTGTTTAGATAATGTATGTATAAATAATGGTTTGGAGGATGTGTTGTTATGCCATATTATATCATTTCCATATTCAGACCATGATGGAATTTTATTAGAAATTAAAATAGCATCTAAATTCAATGTAAATGATGGGCCATCGGTTGAGAGTGGTCTGAAGTTAGTAGGCTATTACCTTTATCAGCAAGAAGTGATTTTTCAGATAATTTATTATGTAATGACAGGGCAGGCATGTTAACATCAACTAGGAGCAACAACGCTGATTGCATATTTGAATGTTTTTTCAAAGTTTCATTAGATAACTTAAGTTATTTTAAGGTAATTAAGAAAACAAACAAAAATGTATTTACTAATAAAAGTAATAAATGGTATACAGTTAAATTAGCTACACTGAAAGAAAGATTGTTGTTTTTAAGTAATCTTAGGAAGTATAACATAGATGGGGAAGTTGAAAATAATTTTAAACAACTAAAAAAGCAATACAGAAAAGAAATTAGAGATTCTAAATGTGCATATAATTCAAATCTTTTAGAACAAAGCACAAACAAGAGTAGGGCTACATGGAAACTAATTAAAAACAACTGTTTTGGACCAAAACAGGAGAGAAAATTAGACATCACTCCTGATGATTTTAATGACTATTTTATTAACTCTGTAAAAGAAATTAAGTCACATATTAATTTAGATAAAAAAGCTTGTAAGAAGTTGTTAAATAAAAATAAATTGCAGGTTCAGAGTAATATTAAGTTTAGGTGGCAAGTTATCAGCCATCAGATGTTATGAAAGCAGCCAAAAGACTTTCAAATTCTAATAGTTGTGATGTTTATGACTTATCAAATAATATATTGAAATCTATAATAGGTAGCATTGTTGAGCCCCTATGTATAAGTTTTAAAGGTCTTTTAAAAGAAGGAATTTTCCCTGACCAATTGAAAATTGCTAGAGTTTGTCCCATTTTAAAAAAAGGATCTTACACTCAACCAAGCAGTTACCGTCCTGTCTCAATAATTCCTGTAATTGGGAAGTTATTAGAGATTTTAGTTTACGATCAGTTAAGTAGTTTTTTTGAAAGTAATAACTATCTCTGTTTGGAACAATACGGGTCCAGGAAAGGACGATCCACTGGTGATGTTCTAGCGAGGGAAATTTTGACTGCCTTTGAAAGTAAGGCCTTTGCTCAGGCCACCTTTTGCGATTTAAGCTGTGCATTCGATTGTGTTAGTCACGATATTATGGTAGAGAAACTTAATTACTACAGAGTCTGTGAAGCTCCTCTTCTTTTTTTAAAATCTTACCTTCAAAACCATCGCCAGAGGGTGTTCCTGCAGGGTCAGTGGTCTGAGGAGATGAAGCTGGAGTGGGGGGGTGCCTCCGGCTCCGTATTGGGCCCACTTCTTTTTTTTTGATATGTATTAACATTGATTTTACTATATAAAGAGATACTCCCATCCATATGGGAGAGTTGTGGCGAGGCCCCAAAACTATTTTGAGGCCCCACGCTGCGCTGCGCATAGCCCTATTTCCTCTCTCTCTCGCACGCTCTTCCGTCTCTATCTCACTTCCCTCCTCTTAACCCACTCTCCCATTCTCCAGACAGCCGCCCCGCCCTCTCCTTCCTCAGGTCCCACACACAAACAACGTCCTGCTTAGATAATTGTTTACGTTATTCCATATGGCCAACGTTTATCCGGGTTCTCTGTTTTTATATTTGCTTGCATCTCTTTCGAATAATAAAGAATACTGTGTTGATACTATTACAGTAAAACTCAGTGTGACATTCATATTGAATAAAGAAATATTTATAACTGAATAAATTAAAACACCATATTGATTTATATAATTAACACACCGTGTATTTGTAAATAGACACACTTGAATAGACCGCTAACTTATCGGCAATGCTGGCGATAATTACTGCTGATTTTAGTAAACATTTTCATATTATATAGCCCATCTGAAAAATCTTTATTTATTGCATTTTAACCATCGATTAGGTGATTAAATCGACTGTTGTACTCAATCATTAGTTTTTTCATATGCGGTAATTAATTAAAAAATAAATTGTTTTCAAATCCAATCAATGACTCTCCTTTCAATTATGAAATTAATCTGCAAATATTCCAGGAATATATAATAGCCTACAGTGAAATATTAAAAAATGTGACATTATTTATTTCTTTGACAAAATAAATATTGAAATAGGCCTATGATATTTATATAGAATAATACTGGGCAAAATATAAAACCCAAATGAGATTCAAATTGCATGATAGGGTTAGAACAAAGCATAACAAAACTACTAATTTACTTCTATACAAGATAAAAATAGCTTTCATCTTATGGCCTGATTCAGACAATCTGTGTATAGGCATTTAATTTAAAATAGCATTATTTTTAATTTTATTATATACATATGTTTTATTATTACTATCTGTAACATTAACATATTATTTGGTTCCAAGTAATTGCATGATTGTTTGTAAAATATTTCATTGTTTGGTGAATGGTCAGTTTTTATTTTTTTCGGAATCATGAAGAGTTGTGACTCTATTATTACTTCTTGAGAAAAACAATCTCAATGTCAATTGCAATTGGTTAGGAAATATTATCGCGATAGAATATAACTAGACTACTGATTATTTAGATTCAATTTTCATTATTTTAATCAGGTTGTGAAATTATTGTAAATTTTGTTTATGTCCCCCTTTAAAAAATACCGATTTATAACATTGATTGAATCAGACCATTGTAAAACGTATGTTTAAGGCGAATATAATTAAAGTTAACACATATGTTTTTCATACTATTATTTTACTAGATGTGAAAGTATGGAAAAACTGCAATTTATTTATATTTTCAATTTCGCTGGAAAAGACACTCTGTAATTACACTAGTAACACTTCACAAGTAGCGTGACCAGCAATAATATAAGAAATAACTAATTTAAGTAACCACAGTCTAAATAGTAACAAAATTAACTATAGCCGCACTCTGTGGTGTTTTTAATTATAACAATTCGAATATGACTTATTTACACAACTGAGAATGAACAGAACAAACAATGCCAAGAACTAACAAAACTATATAAACAAATAACTATTACAAATAAACAATAATATAGTTAAAAAATAATACGTAAATTTGGGTTTTGGGCATATTTTGAACTGTAATAGTATGGTTTCAAATTGAAACATTTATATATATCGTATTAATGATAAGCATACACTTTCAAATTAGATAAATTAATCCTAAGTAGAAGAACTGGGACCTTTTTTTAATAACCAAACACTTCAACTCTAGAACTGTGGGGAGTAATATAGGCTATACATGTTTAAAAATTATTGTAATTTAATAGTAACATTTAAATGAATGGCAAACATACTTATATTAAACATCTGCGGTTAAAAAGATGACTAAAAGTCAAACAACTTATATTATTTACACTTATTTAGCTACACATTAGATTAATTAGGATATAGTATTACGGTGATAACTTAAATCACTAATGAGAGTTAGAAGAGGGTCCAATAACAAAACGTGCGAGCTGTACTTAAAACGTTACAGGAAAAACAAAGGATATGCGATGATTGTTAGTCTAGTACCGTACACCAAAATAATAAATGTTAATAAAAATATTTCCATTTTATTGTTTTTTTTATTTTTTATTTTTTTTTATCAAACTCAAGCCCAAAATCAATTAAGATATTGTCACACTTTAGCTGTTAAAGAAAAATGAAATCCTGATTTTGTCATTTTGGAAACAAGTTCAGCTGATATAGATAATTATTATATTTTACTAATAACCAAGAAAATATAAGCACAGAATATAAGCAGATATGTGCTTATTTTGTAGTATAAGTTTGGTGCTATTCGGAATCAGACCAGTGAAAATTCAAGTTATTTTTGGCGGATTGTGATATTTACGGAAATATTTCTATAGCACAGCTTGAGGTCTAAGTTGCATTTTTGAGCGGCCAAGACTGGACAGACTACCTGAGATCGGTATTGCGCGCAACTTGAGTACTGGTTTGGGGCCTTCTTGGGACATCGCAATTAACGCAGCTAGGATTGCGCGCAACTCGTTAACGACCAGAGAGTGAGGTAGGCCTATTACACGATTTTCGGCAACGCGACTGAAGAACTGAATTGTGTGCAAGTATGTTTTTTCTTTTTCATTTTATGACTCCACCACTATTTATGAAATCATCAACACAGCAAATATTTTCTCTTTATCTCCATCTCTTTATATCAAATAAAAAGAAAAAAATGCCAATCCTGGTATAGACTAAAATAGGTTTACTTTACCTTCCGTCAAACAGTTCACAGCGTGTGATGGTGATAACAACTACATGTTTCGCCGTGAATACGGACGGCATCTTCAGGTTAAAGAAAACAAATAAGTCCAAGTGGGACGCGTCACAAATTAATTAAAACTTAACAAACACACTTCACACACGAGGAAAACAACGAATATTAAAACTTTCGGTAGGCCTACCACACACATTTCGCTGTCCACGGCGTGACCCGGAAGCAGATTTTAATATTGTGGTATTTATGACAAATAGTTCAATTTACTTTTAAACAAAAAGGAATTTATAGTTAAAAATACAACAATAATTATACAATGCAATATTGACAAGAAGCTTTAATTACTTGATAAAAAATGAATAATGATTTCAATAATATAAAGGGTTAATTCTAGTATTAAATGTGAACTATATGATAATGAATAATTAAATTAATTGTTATAAATTATTTCTGATACTTCTAATAACGCATCCTCAGATGACTTTCCTTTGATAAAACCGAATTGACGTGGATTAAGAAAATTTAACTTAGATAAATAACTATGGAGTCTTTTAATCATTGTTTTTTTCAAAACCCTTAGAGAATACAGATAACAAGCTGATAGTTATTATGTTATCTAGTTTATAGAGTTATTGTCCTTCAAAATAGGTACCACTGAACTTAACTTCAGGCTCTCAGGAAAAATGCCTTTGATAAAACTACTGTTTATTAAGTGAACTAAAACTGGTGCAATCTCATCAATTATATTTTTCAGTAAATGTACATTAATTTGGTCAGAGCCAGTTAATTTTTTATTTTTTAAAAGCTTAACAATACTCTTAATTTCATTTAAATCTGTTGGAGTTATAAGGAATGAATGTTGATAGTAAATACGTAAAGGTGGAAGGGTATTGGAATGTACAACGTCTGGACGGCTAGACTGGATTGTGATAAGGTGATTGTTTATCTTATCAATGACGGAAGGCTCACGCATAACTTCACCGTTTGGCAATTCAATTAGCTCAACTATTTTCTTTGAAAACCCACTTGTCAAGTTATTTATTACCTTCCACTGCTCAGATACATCACCTTTACAGTTTTCTAATAATGTTCAATAATAATTTTTTTTTGTAAAATTGATCACATTATTTAATTCATTAGTACATTTTGCAAAATAATTTTGAAAAACTGTCATATGGTCTTTTTGTAGAAATTTTATATAATTTTTTACGTCTCTCAAATTTATATAAAATGTTTGGTGTTATCCAGGGACTTAACAATTTAGCCTTTAACAATTTAGAACTACCACCATTTTTCTTGCTACTTCTAAATATACAATTACTTAAAATATCAATAAACTTATACAAACAGTATTTACATCATTTTAGGTAATGTATAATGTTTTAACTGAACATCTGTAACACACTGTTATTTACATTGACAAAATAACAAAAAAAGTCCCCTAACATTTTCCATATTCACAAACCCCTAAGGCCTAAATAAAAGATCGCGATTCCTTTCCGTGTAAGACAAACCACAGCAAGGAATAATATCCCACTTTGACCCACTATCAAGGCCAATCGGCGACAGTACAGGTGGAGTGGCGACAGTAGACAAGTAGACTACTTCCGGATGAGCGTCTCGATAGAAAGAGAGAGAGAATGGGAGAATTAGAGAGAGTGATTAGTTCCTTTACTGCTCACAGGTTGTGCAACCGAACAGTCGAAACTGGAGGCAATTTCGACCTCTTTAACTTGATTTACGACAGGTTGCAGCACGGTCACTCCCATTTTCCGTGCCTCAATATTTAACATTGGATGGAACTATCTTCTATGTATAGTAAAATCAATGGTATTAATGACTTGCCTCTTTCTGTAAACTCCAGATCGCTGCTCTATGCAGACGATACTACTTTCGTAAACATCTCAAGTAGTTTTGGCCAACTTATTGAAAACACCAAAAATACATTACTCACAGCTTCTGAGTGGTTTCTTTCAAATGAAGATAAAACTAAACAAATTATATTTAGCTTAAGATCAGTAGACAGTAAAAAAGGCATAGTAAATAAAATTGAAATTGTCATGAGTAATAACGTTTTTAGGAATACACTTTGATCATCAATTAACATGGGGACCTCATATAGATTATTTAACAACTAAGCTGTCAAGCATTATATATTTGATAAGACGTATCAAGTTTTGTGTTAATAGCAGTTATGTAAGGTATGCATACTTTGCATGTTTTCAATCTCTAATTAGATATGGGCTTATTCTGTGGGGTAACTGTAGCAGAGTGTCTGAAGTTTTGATCCTTCAAAAAAGATAATTCAAATAATTACGAATTCAGACCTATTAGAACACTGTAATCCTCTGTTTATTCTCACAAAAGTTCTAAGAGTCATAACCCTAGTCTGTTTGACATAGTACAATATACTTTTAGTCATCAAGAGTACATACATACACGTGAGACAAAATTATAGTTATGAAACTCGTAACAACAATAAAGCTACTGTTGCTTTTCATAGGTTGAATAAAAGCTTATCCAGTCACCCGGTGATCTCAATCAAAGTATACAACAAAGTTATACATTTAATTAATAAGTATTCACCGAAAGAGTTTAAATGTAAGTTTTACTGCTGGTTACTCAATAACCCCTTTTACTCAATTAACGAATTTATGAGTTAGTTGAATTTTAATCTTATATTTAGATTTCATTAGAAGTATTTCATGTTCTCGATGTTTTATCTATGGTCCTTGTTGGATTTGCCTTGTTATTAATTGTATCATTCCTTGTATTATTTTATTATTTAAACTTTGTTGTAAAACTAATATTAATGTATATACATATTAGGTTCTGTTGTTGAGCTTGTAATTATAAATGCCTGCCCTAAATTTATTTTAAATGTACTTAAATTAAGATAGTATTAGTACCGACTTGGAATTTAGCTGTAAAATGACGTTGTCAATGCTGTACCACAGTTTTACGACAGTAAAGGATTTTATTATTATCGTACGGTAACAGGATTCTAATTTTCCCACGGAATGTCGGTGTAGAGTACACTTTTACATCGCTAACAATTTTTGAGAATGGTACTTTTAGTGCTATGTACCATTTAATGCCTTTTAGATTATTCAAATGAGTACTGAGTTCAGCTAGTATGTTGTTTTTCTTGCCTATAGCTGCTGTCAATACATCGCCAGAGTCAGTAATGCATTTTTTACAAACGTTTTTGTACGAAACGGCTAAACTATTACCGTTAAGGGCACTGGTCAAAGAAGTAATCATTGTGATAACGTACTGTGTAATAATATGAAGGTGCAAGTTTTAAAAAGATTATGTCACTCAAAATGATATTGAAACACACACACTATATCGACGTAGCACTACAAGATTCCAATCAAAATTATCAGTACAAGAGTACACATTATGAGTCAAAATACAACTAACGATTTTGAGGTTATGTTCGGTCATTTGTTATAAAATGAAGTAAAGAGGTGCAATCACCGTACAGTTAAAAAAATCACGTACCTAAACACATATGAGACTATTTTTCACTGAGCAAGCAAATACACAATTAAGTTTAAAAGTATCAAATAAATTTGAGTTAATGTTCACTTCTACCGCAAGACAATAGTATAACGAGAGAGAGAGAGAGAGAGAGAGAGAGAGAGAGAGAGAGAGAGAGAGAGAGAGAGAGGGGGGAGAGAGGGAGAGTGAGAGAGGGAGAGAGGGAGAGGGGGAGAGAGAGAGAGAGAGAGAGAGAGAGAGAGAGAGAGAGAGAGAGAGATGAGAGAGAGAGAGAGAGAGAGAGAGAGAGAGAGAGAGAGAGAGAGAGAGAGAGAGAGAGAGAGAGATGAGAGAGAGAGAGAGAGAGAGAGAGAGAGAGAGAGAGAGAGAGAGAGAGAGAGAGAGAGAGAGAGAGAGAGAGAGAGAGAGAGAGAGAGAGAGAGAGAGAGAGAGAGAGAGAGAGAGAGAGAGAGAGAGAGAGAGAGAGAGAGAGAGAGAGAGAGAGAGAGAGAGAGAGAGAGAGAGAGAGAGAGAGAGAGAGAGAGAGAGATCCGTTCGTTTTGAATGTAAAAACAAGATTGAGGCAATGATCAAGGTGCACTGTATGTATACCATTATGCGCCCGTCGCGCTAGCACCAGTTCTACGCTATAGCACAGCATATAATGACTCATACATAAATCTATCTGAGCCACTAACCTAGTGATAATTTACTACTCTATGCATATTTAAAAAGCCCGCTACAAGCATGCTTTGAAACATAAAGTTAAAAAAGCGCTTTCTTCTTGTATTATGAATATTAAAATGAGAAATATAAATACACTAGGTCGTAATGGTCTACAGTCCGATGTATACACGGTCATGTAATGACGACCCAATAAGGTCACAATGGTTTCAATGCTCTCACTCAGTCACCTGCAATCGAGAAAACGCACCAAAACGTCTTCAAGGTCATGTCAAAAACGCGGCATGTAACGTGTTTACAAAAAAGTGAGCTTATGTGTTGCGGAGCAAAAGGTCGTGTATAGGAATTTGGAGACCCCTTGACAGTCATTAACGGTAATTTATAATTACCTATAAGGGGTGGTTTGCTTGCATCCTTCGACGAAAGGGAGCAGATACATGATCTTGAAAACTACCATTTGTTTCGTTACGTCATATGATGAGGTCTAGCCTAGTTTGTTCCGATACTGAGTTTCACGTGTGTCGGTAAAATAATCTTTTCTCTACGATTTTTTTCAAAGTTCGAACTTGAAGTAATGTGACCTTGAAAATTAAGCTAAACTCATGAGACTACATTTATACGGTGTAGCTTAACTATAAATGTCAACTTACCGAGTTTCGTAATCTTTCCCGAATAAATTGATTTTATACGAATATTTTTCAAATTAGAGCTTCCTGTAAAGTAACCTTGAAATAAAGGCTGGACATGTAAAACTAAATTGATGTGGTGCAGCTTGACTAGAAACCATACCGTACTGAGTTTCGTACATTTATCGCATATCGTTTAGGAGATATGAATTTTTAAAGGTGGACAGCTCCTTCAATCTCAAAATGGCAACCCGCAATACACAGGACCTCGATAAGGTTAAGGGATCTGGTCAACGTGTGATGACGGTTGGACGGTAAATAACGGAATGCATCGCCCATCAGGAGTCACTTGTAGGATCTACGTAGTGTTAGTAGTTTGAAACAGGTGGCAAGATATGAAATTAAAAAAAAAAAAAACATTCGAACGAAATCAGATCATAAATAGAGGAAAAAAGGTCATACGAATAAAATGTCCGTTTTTTAAGTAACAAAATTTGAAAAAGTAGTTTACATATATTATAGCGCAACATAACAAAAATATACATTTGTTATAGTATAACCCAAATTTCTTGTAAGTTGGCATCATTGGTGAGGAAAAAACGATTGGAAATATTGAAACATTTTATATGGTATAAATCGGTGTGCATTATCGCACTTGACATATTAATTAAAAAATCCGATCAAAATTCAACCCCAAATAAAGACGTTAGAGGGAATAATAAAATTAATCCATAATAATGGTACATATACATTACTATAATTAATGTTACTTAAAAAATTACTATGGTTAATTAGTTACGATCTTCGATCAATAACTTGAGAATATTAAACTAGTATATTTGTGACATATCGACACGCCATGTTAAATAGTGGATGAACGCACTAATGTCTATGTATTGAAACGGCCGATCTGTCAAAGGCGCTACACCTCAGAGTCTATTGTCGCGAGTTTAAATCCCAACGCCGGAAACACTTTTAGTCCGCGGGGTAGGGAGTAATTAATTGTAAAATATATAAATATTAAATAATAAATTATGAATAAACTGTAAACGTTAAATTAAACAAAAAAATATGAATAGTTACATTATGAATATTAAATTATAAAATATGAATATGTAATGATAAATTGTGGAAATTAAATAATAAAATACCAATATTAATTAAAATAGAATGCAAATTCGATCAAATTAATACGCAAATTAAATGAAATTAATATGCCAATTAACCTAATTAATATGCAATTTTAATCAAATCAATACAAACAATATGAAAATTTAATTAAATCAACATGCAAATTTAATAAAATTAATATTTTGCATGCAATTTTAATAAAATTTAATTAAATTAATATTTTTCATGTGAGTATAAATAAATTAATATGAAAAGTTATTTAAATTAATGTAATTAATATGCAAAGTTAATAAAATTAATATCCAAATTTAATTGAATAAATCTAATTGATATGCAAGGTAGGGTAGTGACGGTGATGAGGAAAATGTTGGGAAAATTTTCAGGAAAATCGGGAAATTCTGATGGATATTTCCCACACGCATTTCCCTTCAAATACGTCACTGTGACGTAACAATCAGCTGGCTGTAACATGACGATCAGCTGACTGACATCAAGTGACGACTTCAGTGACGTCATTCAGTCGCTCCCTTACTTTATCTCTACTGGAATGAAAACGCGCGTTGGAATTGTTTTGCGAGTTCCTATTTAGTTTTATATAAAAAAAATTAAAATATTTAATTTAAAATTTTTATTTTCACGTATTTTTCAAAACTAGGAGTATGTATTCATAATATCACAAGCAAATCCAATGCGCAATATGATAACGTTTAAAATTACACCTCATACACAACTTTTGGTCAATAAATCTCGAACTATTATGTATTCGCATATAATATTGTTGTTATAGGATTCAAAACATCGATGTCATTTTTTTATTGTAGGCTACAAATAATTATGAAAATATTAGTTGGCAATATCGCAACATTTCATATAGTACAAAACACAGAGTACGTCATATAGTATGACCGGCGAAAGCGAAGCGAATGAAGACACGCGTTCTTCTACCGCTACTCACCTCACTCTCGTAGGTGTGTCTCTAGTGTGCAGTGATAGCGTCTCGGTTTCATAAAACGAAAGTCCTCGGATCGATTCCGACACCGGTCTTCAACACTTTTTGCCCACAATTAATTTAATAAATACAATTTGACATCACAAAAGAGCGCAAAAACGTCTTGACGTCAATCAAAACAACACTGACTTAGGACAACGTCGTGGGGGGGTCCAGGTGCTCGTAGTAAACAATAGTAAACTTGACCTCTGGAGTCAACACGTGGTGATAATAAGTAGTGAACTTGACCTCTGGGGTCACACGTAGTGATAAATTTGTAAACAATAACAGTACAAAATTCACGGTTGCGCTTCAACCGCTATTTCTATACTACTACAGTTCTAGGAAAAAAAATATTTCGAACATGGAAAAGATGAGTCAAGTGGCCACCGAAGGGGAAGCTAAAGGATGCTATAAAAGTCAAATGTCCAACCTGGTTATATAGCAGCTATGATAACAAACAGTATAGAAACATAAAAAAAGCTCTACACTAACTTCACGAAATATCAGATAAAATAGGGTTCCAAATTTCATACCAGGAAACGTGGATACAGAGTCTATGGAAAGATAAAAACAAGTGAAGATTCTAAAATCTCTAGGAGAAATTATACAGAAAACGGGATTGGACAAACCACCAAAAGAGAAAAGGATCAAGAAATTACAGAAAGCTTGTGACTGACATGGAATCACAGCTTTCTGTGATTCCATGTATTGTTTTTACCATCATAATAAGTGGTATAAACAATATTTTATGTTTACCTATGAAGTGTTATAATGAAACTGTACAAATATGAAATAGTAGTTTCAAAAGGCATAGGGTTTAATAATAATGTCCTAAATATTTTGATACCTATATTTATAGCCTTGTACAATAAGTATAAATAAGTGCTCAAATACAAAATCGATAATTTTCATACCTAAATAGTGCCAATTTAGTGCCTTTTATTACTCAGAAATAGAGAGGCCACCCGGCGTGGAGAGTGATACCAGGCGATCTGCGGCATTCACCACCAAAATATGGCGGCCGACAGTGAGTCACCCAAGTCCCGAGCATCTGAGCGCTCATAACTGCACCGCGTCTTCATTTTCCCGGTGATTCTGCCTGCTCCCAGAGACACCTGCCATTCTTTTTATCACTGTATTCAGTGTGTAAAATGCCCCAAAGTTGTGTTGCGTTTGATTGTAATAACAAAGGAAAAATTTACAGAGTTACCTTTAACAGATAATGTATTTATATAATTACAATACTTGTACATTAAAATAATTGTTATTATGAGTAAATTGGTTGTTACAAATGTTCGAAACATATAACTTTTCCAACCCGCCAAGTATATTACATAGTTATAATATTTTTTTATGGTCAAGAAAAATGTAACTACCTTAAAATATAACCGTTTTAAAATACTATACACATTTTTCCGAAAATTACAATAACTTACATTACAACTCGGTACAAACATTACCTAGAATACTCTTTTTCAGAATAAAAAATTTAAAACATAAGGAATGTTTTACTGTACACATGTTAAACTTACAATTAATAAAAATGGTAAAATATACATTTTGTGGGGAATTTGATGTAAATATAGACAATTTATGATACAAAAATTAGGTGTAAAAACAAAAAATTGAAACTTCTTGTTAACTAGACACACAGAAACATCATTATATTATAAAAAGTTAAGTGAAAGGTAACTCCGTAAATTTTTCTTTGTTATTACAACCAAACGCAACACAACTTTGGGGCATTTTATACACTGAATACAGTGATAAGAAGAATGGCAAGTGTCTCTGGGGGCAGGCAGAATCACCGGGAAAATGAAGACGCAGTGCAGTAATGAGCGCTCAGACGCTCGGGACTTGGGTGACTCACTGTCGGCCGCCACATTTTGGTGGTAAACGCCGCAGATCGCCTGGTATCTCTCTCCACGCCGGGTGGCCTCCCTATTTCTAATCTGTGCTCGAGGTAAGTTGATACTGTTGACTTTGTAGCCAAGCGCATGCGTGGAGTAACCAACTGCCGGCAAGAAGACGTACTGCTCCTAGGCTTAGGCTACGGCCACACTTGGCGACCTGGTCGCCGCGACCTAGTCGTCGCGACAAAAGAAAAATATGGGTAACGTTAAATTAAATGAAGATGGCCACACCAAGCGACCTGCGACCCGCGACCGCCAGCGACAGCAAAACGAACGCGTCCGAGAGCGTTTTCTGGTCGCGGCGACAGATACGCTCCCCATGTTATCATACGGTACCGGCCACACTCGGCGACAAAGTCACTACATGTCGCTCCTTCACAAACCAAGTTTCTGCTCTGTTTATATTGTCCAGTTTTGTTTCGACAGTGGTCCTGCGCAGTTGGAAAATATGCCGTTTGAAACAGATATATTTATAAATGAAATTAGCGTGCGTCGACCTCTATGGGATGTAGCCCTAAAGGAATACAGCAACAGGGATGTGAAATCTAAGTTATGGGTTGAAGTGGCTGCGGTAGTTGTCGAGAACTGGGAACAACTATACAATGAGGAAAAAAATAAACAAGATAAGATTAAATTTGATGACTATACGGCTATATTTATCTATTTATAAGTTAATTTGATTCATGCCAATGCTTACTCTAAGTCTAAAGGTAATAAAGAAAATTATGATTGATTGATTCAAATTTGACTAATATCTAATGTTATTGAAACTTACAATATCATTAGGGCATATGTAACTAACATAAACTTTTAATTGTTTACACCACAACATTTTATTCAATACATGAACATTAGTTAAACAAACAAACAGCATAAACTAAATTTTGAATAAACATTAATTACAATTTAATAAACGCAATATTTTTTCTTAAACATCTATTTTCTCACATGCTGTTATTTTTCTTTTAAATCATGTTGTACTGCCATGATAAACATCCTGCTGGAGATGTAAAATAATCCGCAAAGGTATCACGGGTTGTTTTTTAAATAGAACATGATCCACCGGTACCAATGACCGTAATGTCTTCCAAAGGACAAGAGTATCCTCAAACTGGTAACCATCTCTAACCCAAACAAAATTATGTAAAACACAGGCAGCTAGTACAATTTGTTTCACATATAGTGCATCCAAAGCAATAGGTGTATGGAACACTCTCCACTTGTTTGCAAGTATACCAAAGGCACATTCAACATTGCGATGACCCCTCGATAGCGTATAATTGAACATTCTTTTTTTTTCGTTAAGATTTGTTCAAGCATAGGGTCTTAGGACATGTTTGCTCATGGAAAAAGCTTCATTGGCAATAATAACATACGGTAGGGAAACTGAATTCTCCAAATTAGGCAATGGTTTGTTGTGTTTCTCTATAACACTAAACATGGAACTGACCATGTTTCAAACGAACTGCATTCAGGGGATGAACTCTAAATCTGCGTTTCCTCTTCTTTTTCAGGTACGATCGCACGGCAATAACTAGCAACAGGTCCTCCTCACTCATTGGAGCCTGACAACTGAATCTTGTCGTTGGTCGTCCAAGTGTGGCACCTCCCGCGACCAGGTCGCGAATAAAAATAGTCGCGACGACCAAGTCGCGGCGACCAGGTCGCCAAGTGTGGCCGTAGCCTTACTATAAGTCACTGCGCGTGTTTGCGTAGTGATGTACGTCTATTCGAGGTTTTTATTGTAATAATTTACTTTTTACAGCAAAAAGTAATTTTTCAGGCTGTTGCTTGAATTGTCTTATTTCATTTAAGATAATAGTTAGTAGTTTTTTTACATCCCATCTTTTTCTATTGTTGAAAGGTACGGTAAGTAATCGATATTATTGAAGTTTGTTCATCCATACTCTGTTAGCAGTGAGGTTAGTTCGATGTTAATGGCGTCCGGTGCGGCCAGTTGATCGCGTGAATTAGGGCAGATTGATATAATGTATCAACTTACCCCTTGGTTCTAATTTCTACATTTTATATTTTGTAGGAAATTACAAGAAGAAGACGAATCGAGGGGAAATATTGCCGGATGTGTTTGAGAAAGCCTATTCTTCTGTCACTAAAGATTCGATGTCCTTGCGAGAATCTGCCAAGTTATAAAAAAAATACAAAAAAAAAAAGAAAAATGAAAAAAGTTAAAATGGGTTATTCCAAACATCGACAGTAACTTAATGAGGAGCTAAAGCAAAAATTGAAAAATAATAGTTTGCACTTTTCAAAGATGGATTATGGATTAACCCCTAAAAATATTAGGAAGTTAGCATATGAACTAGCACTTGCAAACCATTTAAAAAATACCAAATTCATGGTTAGAAAATAAAATTGCATCCAAGGAATGGTTTTCGTCTTATATGAAGAGGCATCCTTCATTATCTATTCGGCAACCAGAAGGTACAAGCTTAAGTCGTGCAACTAACTTTAATCGGCTTATGTTTTTCAATAACTTGAAAGTTATCCTAAATAAATATGGGTTTGAGAATAAAGACATGTGGTACGCAGATGAAACAGGAATTCAAACTGTTCAGCGTCCAAGAAAAATTGTGGCAGAGAAAGGAATTCGTCAAGTGACAAAAGTCACATCGGCAGAAAGAGGTACAGCATTAACAATTTTCACCTCTGTTAATACCATTGGAAATTCAATACCCCCTATGTTTATTTTCCCTAGGGTGCATTTCGAAAAGCCACTTCATCCAGAGCGGCACCTGGTTCCATCGGCTCCTTACACCTTTCAGGTTGGATGACACAGACCTCATATCTACAATTTATCAAACACTTTTACAATCATGTAAAGACTTCAAAAGATCACATTTGTTTGCTTATTCTGGACAATCATTATTCCCATTTGTCTACTGAAGTAATAACATTCTCCAAAGATAATGGCATATAATGCTATCTTTCCCTCCCCACATGTCTCACCGGTTACAACCTTTGGAACAATCCGTGTATGGTCCCTTCAAGAAGTTATACTTCGCAGCTGTTGGTAACTGGATCACTAACAATCCAGGCAAAACATTAACAAATTATGACCTTCCAGGAATTGTTAAAAATTCCTTACCAAATGCTCTTGTCCCAAATAATATTACAGCAGATTTAAAGCAACCGATTCATTCCCTTCAATCCTGACGTGTTTACAGACGAAGACTTTTTATCGTGACTGATCGACCAATAACACCAGTTGAAAAAGAAGTTCAAGAATGTTTATTTGATCTGATTAATACTTGTATAGAAGCTCTCTCTCCTCCACTTGTCTTGACTAAGGAACATTCTCACACAGCTCAATGGTCTTAGTGTCAACGGAACCTTCTGATCCAGGTCCTCCCAATAGTAGACCTAATGTTGGTCAAAAGTCAGCAATTCTCACAGATACTCACGTTAAAATAAAATTGGAAACTGAATACACGGAAAGGCAAAATAAGAAGTTGCTAAACGCTGAAAGAGTTAAGAAGAGGCCGTTTGAATGTATTAAAAAAGAAGAAACCCAAGGTAATAATAAGAGACCTAATCATAAGAAAACTGTACTAGATTGTGATAAAATACCTAAAGTCAAAGTAAAAAAATAAAATAAGCAAAGAAGATAATGAATCGGAAGATGAAGATAGGAGATATCCTGTATCTCACTTGTCTAGAACCTTACTCCGAATCTAAATCTGGACAAGATTGGATTCAGTGTATTGTTTGTAAACAAGTGGGCTCATGTAAAATGTGGAAGGACAGTAACATGTACACATGTATACATTGCGAATCCCATTTGTGTATTACAGAGAGTGAGTGAACTACATATTAGCATTTGGAGAAGTATACAATATACCTATTAGTAACTAGACGAATAATAGATTTAATCGTAATATAGCATTTTTCATAGATTAATGATTTGTGCTGTAATTTATATTTATGACAATACTGTACTTATTACAATATTATGAAATTTTATTGTCTCTAAGAATACTGTTTTGGACATATTTTTACTTGCAACAAGTAAATAATTTGGTTTTTATTAGGGAAAATGTTAATTACCCATGATACGACCTCTAGTAAATGATCTACTATCAACTTGCCCCTAAGTTATTTTCATCTGTTATGAAGTACAACACACTATTCTCTAAGAAAATAATTTTTAAATGTATCTAAATCTAACTACAAAAAATATAAAAGTTTAATTTAAAAAACGTATCAACTTACCCCGGTCTTCCCTACGTGATCGTCGCGGACGCCACTATTTTCGTTGGTTATATGCTGTCCCTAAAATTTAAGACCAAACAAACGATTTTGGTACCCCTTTCGTTGGAGGCGAGGAAGAAATAGAGTGGTAGTGATTTTTAATAGGTTTAAAAAGAGATTCTAGTTTTTTCTTCTTCGCAACACTTTATCGTAGACTAACTGACTTCTTCTCGGCAACGGGCTCAATAAATTCCTCTCAAACATTTTTGGAGTCGGAGCAGGAATTTCAATTCTTGGGCTACTAGATCTTGTGCTTTGTCAGCACAGAACGTAACGTTCGATAATGTTTTATAAACAAGTTGCATGGCGCATAAAAATTTTCAACAAGTTTATGAAACAAAATTCAATGAAACACCGATTCCCTTTTACCTTTATCGACTCGGACCGGGAGGCTGCAACCTGTTGCAAACACG
This sequence comes from Stictocephala bisonia, assembly GCA_035578905.1. Classification (NCBI taxonomy): domain Eukaryota; kingdom Metazoa; phylum Arthropoda; class Insecta; order Hemiptera; family Membracidae; genus Stictocephala; species Stictocephala bisonia. The sequence continues at coordinate 108,816 of JAQJVL010001767.1, forward strand.
ATTTTTGATTGTACAACACGCATGTACAACCGGCTTCAACGCATGTACAACGCATGTTAAAACAATTTTCCAACAAATAATTACTTGCTAGTCATACCTATTGTTGTGACAACTGTGTCTACCAATTGTTGAGTTGGTGGAACACAAACCTCCCCACGGTGTAACAAGTAGTTTCAGTATTGATTGTGGTAGTTACGGACCCGAAGCCACCAAACTGACTGTAATCGTTTTAAGGTTCACATTTACTGGAAACACTGAAACTCGGCTGCTATCGCCTTGACAACGTATTGTCATAATAGAATATTAGAAAACAAATAACTTAGCTTATGGAACTTAACATGTTCTAAGTAAACTTTCTAAATTCAACCCAACACAAGTTTTACCACAACATAATTCTATCTTCATCTGCACTGAACAACACTGTCGAACAAGTAAGTGTGTCCAACAGGAACTGCTGTCTACATATGTAAGACAACTTTGATGTAACTGTAATCTCATCGACAATATTCTCCTGAGCCAGAAGCAGTGCTGGTTATCGAACCAGATTGTAGACTACACAGAACGATATTAATATACGAAAAATCGATTAATCCAGGCATTATTACTGTCTAAAATTTGTTTATGAAGACATTTCACCCGGTATGAGTTCCTACGTATTTATTTCAGAAAGTCTGCCGTTAGCGGTGTTAGATGTCTACTATGTATATTTAAGTTCATGAATGTAAATAGGCAAACAAGTTACTTTATAAACTATTATATAACTATATAACAATTAGTTGTCCAAACAAAGTAAGAAGGTATTATATGTTTTACTATTCTAAGTCACGAGAACCCATTTTGCCAACGTTAACTTAGACAACAACTAGAGATTGTGTACAATCATATCTTTCTGAGAGATCTCATGTAACTAAAGTAACTGAAAATATACTACAATCAGTCGATTTAAGACAGACAATTTTTAGTTTGAGGGACAAACATTACGGTAATGCACAATAATCAACAACGCGCTGATTAAATCTGCTTATTAAAAATTTTAAAAAACCATCCTTAGAATTAGCCATAATAATACATAAGGGTGTACAACGGATGTGCACAAAATGAGACTACCTCAACATCTAAGACACTTTGGATCTATTTTATTTGAGATTACCTCACATAAGATCAAATTTAAACACCCAACAATTCCAGAAATTTGAATTTAATACATAAACTATCACAACTATTCGTACAAAATAAACAATAAAATCTAATATCCTTTTGCAGACAGCAAGTTTTCTAAACCTGACAAAAATTTTATACACATTTTAATCCAGAGTTTAATATAAGGATATTGTGTAACTTGGTGTATTTACTTATATGAAATAGAACTTGAACTTTGAAAAGTTTCTAGGAGAAATCTTGCTGTTTAGGTTAATTTTATATTTTAAAAATACAATACACTTATAGCTAAGATATTATTAGGCTACTTTACAAGGAGTAGCGAGACAAGTGACAGTGGTAGGAGAGTGGGTGGACTCACCGTAGCTGAAAGGTATCCAGGAACGGATCGTGTGAGTCATGGCGAACACAGCACAGCCACGAACTGACTGGCTAAATGTGTTATGGTACAGTCTGCCTCGCTCACCACTGGAACCCCTACTGCCGTGCTACTTCAACTGTTGAGGAGAACACATAACTAATGGTAGTAAAAGGTGTGAGGAGGCAGTGGTAGAGGGAGGGTGGGTGTAATAGTGTAAGAAAAAGAAAACACGGGATATCTTTCTTTCTGGTAACTCGCGGTTCTGTATACTATTTATGCCAAGGTGAAAATGTTTGGATGAGGAAACGAACATGACATCTTAAATTTTTGTGAAAAATTTTTACATGATTTAATCGTTCTCCATAGATCTGTAAAATACAGAGCACAAACCAATGGAGGGAAAAAATTTGAGTCACTTTCTCTGACACACGTATAAATAAATAGTCGTTAAACCTCACGGCTTTGTCGCTCATTGGCGAATTCAAAGAGTTTGTTTACATCCTGCATAGCGTCCTACCGGCCAGCTCAGGCTCCTGGGATAACGGAGCCTGACACTTCTTCCGTAAGAGTTAGTGCCACACAAGATTTCTTACACTGTAATGTAAGGTTTGGGGGTTAGTGCCACACAAGACTTCTTACACTGTTATGTAGGGCTTAGGAATTAGTGCCACACAAGGCTTGTTACGTTTTATTGCTAACACAGACAAACAAAATCTTACAGTGATGATGACCAATCCGGCCACCCATACACGTACAGTGGTGATGACCCGCCCGGCCACCCATACACGTACAGTGGTGATGAACCACCCGCCCACCCATACACGTGCAGTGGTGATGACCCGCCCGTTCAATCATACACGTACAGTGGTGATGACCAACCCGACAACCCATACACGTACTGTGGTGATAACCACCCGCCCACCCATACACGTGCAGCTCAGGCTCCTGGGATGGTAGCGGCGCAGTCCCGGTTGCGAGAGTCCTCTTAAAAGAAGATGTTGATGCAGTTCACAGCTTACCCAAATATTCTACAAAACCTGATCTTCGTTTTGGAATTATTATAAAATTCTGCTAGCCTATTGACACGGAATGCATGAAGAACAAAACTCGTATAAAAATGGCTTCTCTGCATTTGAATTAATATTCTTCATGCTGATCGTGAAGATTTGAGCGAATATGAGGGGTGAAGAGTGTAGATGATCGAGCGTAGTCATTGTTACTAGGGTCGAAAATTTCTTAGAAAACACCATTTATTTATAGCTCAACAACCAGAGTAACTATGGAACCTCTAAGTCTATGTGGAGTCTGAACCACGTAATACGGTATTGTTCCGATTTACAGTTTAAGACAAACCTGCTAATCAGTTCCCCTCATTACACATCATTTGACCCGGACTACCATCCAACACGGAACCCCCAGATTTCTCTAGTAGTCCACGTCGATGACAACCATAGAGCATATACGTCAGTATTAAGTGCACCAAGCATAGAGAATATCACATAAAATCTCCCTAACACTTAAATACACTGTAAATGTTGTCTACTGCTATAAATATTATTATTATTAATTTGTCTTCAAGTAGCTGGGTTACTGATTGACAATTACAGAGTAAATTAGCATTGTTTATTCACTGATTTCTCAATCTCTGTTAAATAATACTTGTTTGAATTTGCTTTATCTGTTAACCCAACCATACACGTACAACAGTATTGATCCATTCACCAACACATACACGTACAATAGTATTGATCCACTCGCCCACACATACACGTACAATAGTATTGATCCACTCGCCCACACATACACGTACAATAGTATTGATCCACTCGCACATACATACACGTACAACAGTATTGATCCATTCACCAACACATACACGTACAATAGTATTGATCCATTCACCAACACATACACGTACAATAGTATTGATACACTCGCGCAAACATACACGTACAACAGTATTGATCCATTCACCAACACATACACGTACAACAGTATTGATCCATTCACCAACACATACACGTACAATAGTATTGATCCACTCGCGCATACATACACGTACAACAGTATTGATCCATTCACCAACACAAACACGTACAATAGTATTGATCCATTCACCAACACATACACGTACAATAGTATTGATACACTCGCACATACATACACGTACAATAGTACTGATCCACTCGCCCACACATACACGTACAATAGTATTGATCCACTCGCCCACACATACACGTACAATAGTATTGATCCACTTGCCCAACCATACACGTACAATAGTATTGGTCCACTCGCCCAACCATACACGTACAACAGTATTGATCCATTCACCAACACATAAACGCACAATAGTATTGATCCACTCGCCCACACATACACGTACAATAGTTTTGATCCACTCGCCCACACATACACGTACAATAGTATTGATCCACTCGCCCACACATACACGTACAATAGTATTGATCCACACGCCTACACATACACGTACAATAGTATTGATCCACTCGCCCACACATACACGTACAATAGTATTGAACCACTCGCCCACACATACACGTACAATATTATTGATCCTCTCGCCCACACATACACGTACAATAGTATTGATCCATTCCCCACACATACACGTACAATAGTATTGATCCACTCGCCCACACATACACGTACAATAGTATTGATCCATTCACCAACACATACACGTACAATAGTATTGATCCACTCACCCACACATACACGTACAATAGTATTGATCCACTTGCCCACACATACACGTACAATAGTATTGATCCACTCGCCCACACATACACGTACAATAGTATTGATCCACTCGCCCAACCATACACATACAAATAGTATTAATCCACTCGCTCACACATACACGTACAATAGTATTGATCCATTCACCAACACATACACGTACAATAGTATTGATCCACTCGCCCACACATACACGTACAATAGTATTGATCCACTCACCCACACATACACGTACAATAGTATTGATCCACTCGCCCACACATACACGTACAATAGTATTGATCCACTCGCCCACACATACACGTACAATAGTATTGATCCACTCGACCACACATACACGTACAATAGTATTGATCCACTCACCCACACATACACGTACAATAGTATTGATCCACTCGCCCACACATACACGTACAATAGTATTGATCCACTCGCTCACACATACACGTACAATAGTATTGATCCATTCAGCAACACATACACGTACAATAGTATTGATCCACTCGCCCACACTTACACGTACAATAGTATTGATCCACTCGCCTATACATACACGTACAATAGTATTGATCCACTCGCCCACACATACACGTACAATAGTATTGATCCACTCGCCCACACATACACGTACAATATTATTGATCCTCTCCCCAACACATACACGTACAATAGTTTTGATACATTCCCCACACATACACGTACAATAGTATTGATCCACTCGCCCAAACATACACGTACAATAGTATTGATCCATTCACCAACACATACACGTACAATAGTATTGATCCACTCACACACACATACACGTACAATAGTTTTGATCCACTCACCCACACATACACGTACAATAGTATTGATCCACTCGCCCAACCATACACATACAAATAGTATTAATCCACTCGCTCACACATACACGTACAATAGTATTGATCCATTCACCAACACATACACGTACAATAGTATTGATCCACTCGCCCACACATACACGTACAATAGTACTGATCCACTCGCTCACACATACACGTACAATAGTATTGATCCATTCACCAACACATACACGTACAATAGTATTGATCCACTCGCCTATACATACACGTACAATAGTATTGATCCACTCGCCCACACATACACGTACAATAGTATTGATCCATTCACCAACACATACACGTACAATAGTACTGATCCACTCGCCCACACATACACGTACAATAGTATTGATCCACTCGCCTATACATACACGTACAATAGTATTGATCCACTCGCCCACACATACACGTACAATAGTATTGATCCACTCGCCCACACATACACGTACAATATTATTGATCCTCTCGCCCACACATACACGTACAATAGTATTGATCCATTCCCCACACATACACGTACAATAGTATTGATCCACTCGCCCACACATACACGTACAATAGTATTGATCCATTCACCAACACATACACGTACAATAGTATTGATCCACTCGCCCACACATACACGTACAATAGTATTGATCCACTCGCCCACACATACACGTACAATAGTATTGATCCATTCACCAACACATACACGTACAATAGTATTGATCCATTCCCCACACATACACGTACAATAGTATTGATCCACTCGCCCACACATACACGTACAATAGTATTGATCCACTCGCCCACACATACACGTACAATAGTATTGATCCATTCACCAACACATACACGTACAATAGTATTGATCCACTCACCCACACATACACGTACAATAGTATTGATCCACTCGCCCACACATACACGTACAATAGTATTGATCCACTCGCCCACACATACACGTACAATAGTATTGATCCACTTGCCCACACATACACGTACAATAGTATTGATCCACTCGCCCACCCATACACGTACAATAGTATTGATCCATTCGCCCACACATACACGTACAATAGTATTGATCCACTCGCCCAACCATACACATACAAATAGTATTAATCCACTCGCTCACACATACACGTACAATAGTACTGATCCATTCACCAACACATACACGTACAATAGTATTGATCCACTCGCCCACACATACACGTACATTTATCCATTCCCCCACACATACACGTACAATAGTATTGATCCATTCGCCCACACATACACATACAATAGTATTGATCCATTCCCCCACACATACACGTACAATAGTATTGATCCACTCGCCCACACATAAACGTACAATAGTATTGATCCATTCCCCCACACATACACGTACAATAGTATTGATCCACTCGCCCACACATAAACGTACAATAGTATTGATCCATTCCCCCACACATACACGTACAATAGTATTGATCCACTCGCCCACACATACACGTACAATAGTATTGATCCATTCCCCCACACATACACGTACAATAGTATTGATCCACTCGCCCACACATACACGTACAATAGTATTGATCCACTCGCTCACACATACACGTACAATAGTATTGATCCATTCCCCCACACATACACGTACAATAGTATTGATCCTCTCGCTCACACATACACGTACAATATTATTGATCCACTCACCAACACATACACGTACAATATTATTGATCCTCTCGCCCACACATACACGTACAATAGTATTGATCCACTCGCCCACACATACACGTACAATAGTATTGATCCACTCACCAACACATACACGTACAATAGTATTGATCCTCTCGCCCACACATACACGTACAATAGTATTGATCCACTCACCCACACATACACGTACAATAGTATTGATCCACTCGCCCACACATACACGTACAATAGTATTGATCCACTCGCCCACACATACACGTACAATAGTATTGATCAACTCGCCTACACATACACGTACAATAGTATTGATCCACTCACCAACACATACACGTACAATATTATTGATCCTCTCGCCCACACATACACGTACAATATTATTGATCCTCTCGCCCACACATACACGTACAATAGTATTGATCCACTCGCCCACACATACACGTACAATATTATTGATCCACTCGCCCACCATACACGTACAATAGTATTGATCCACTCGCCCACACATACACGTACAATAGTATTGATCCTCTCGCTCACACATACACGTACAATAGTATTGATCCACTCGCCCACACATACACGTACAATATTATTGATCCACTCGCCCACACATACACGTACAATAGTATTGATCCACTCGCCCACACATACACGTACAATAGTATTGATCCTCTCGCTCACACATACACGTACAATAGTATTGATCCACTCACCCACACATACACGTACAATAGTATTGATCCACTCACCCACACATACACGTACAATAGTATTGATCCTCTCGCTCACACATACACGTACAATAGTATTGATCCACTCACCAACACATACACGTACAATATTATTGATCCTCTCGCCCACACATACACGTACAATAGTATTGATCCACTCGCCCACACATACACGTACAATAGTATTGATCCACTCACCAACACATACACGTACAATATTATTGATCCTCTCGCCCACACATACACGTACAATAGTATTGATCCACTCACCCACACATACACGTACAATAGTATTGATCCACTCGCCCACACATACACGTACAATATTATTGATCCACTCGCCCACACATACACGTACAATAGTATTGATCCACTCGCCCACACATACACGTACAATAGTATTGATCCACTCACCAACACATACACGTACAATATTATTGATCCTCTCGCCCACACATACACGTACAATATTATTGATCCTCTCGCCCACACATACACGTACAATAGTATTGATCCACTCGCCCACACATACACGTACAATATTATTGATCCACTCGCCCACACATACACGTACAATAGTATTGATCCACTCGCCCACACATACACGTACAATAGTATTGATCCTCTCGCTCACACATACACGTACAATAGTATTGATCCACTCGCCCACACATACACGTACAATATTATTGATCCACTCGCCCACACATACACGTACAATAGTATTGATCCACTCGCCCACACATACACGTACAATAGTATTGATCCTCTCGCTCACACATACACGTACAATAGTATTGATCCACTCGCCCACACATACACGTACAATAGTATTGATCCTCTCGCTCACACATACACGTACAATATTATTGATCCACTCACCAACACATACACGTACAATAGTATTGATCCACTCGCCTATACATACACGTACAATAGTATTGATCCACTCGCCCACACATACACGTACAATAGTATTGATCCACTCGCCCACACATACACGTACAATATTATTGATCCACTCGCCCACACATACACGTACAATAGTATTGATCCACTCGCCCACACATACACGTACAATAATATTGATCCACTTGCCCCCCAAACAGATACAGTGGTATAGACCCTCCACTTCGAATCATAGTCATCTGTAAATAAAAATGTGATTTACTGATTTACTGGTGAACAGAGATTGAAGGCGGAGATAGCGGCAAAATTATAAAGCAAATTTTTTCTGTCACTTTGGTTTGACTGAGAGTTTAGTGCTGAATATAAAAATGACTACAACACCCATTTCCGATTAACTATATAATTTAGTAATAACAAAGGGAATAATGTACTTTAAAAACTCATTAATTGAGAACTGAAAAGAATAAATAGAACTATTAATTACGTAGTGTGCTACAGAGATAGGTTATAGAAAAAAACTTGTATGTTTTACTTTAAAAAGAAATGATTTTTACTATTTTTTAATGTTTAAGTTTTCAGAACTTGTTCAGTGAAATAAACAATTTTCATTAATGTAACATTTGAAAATAAATCTTTACTGTGTTTAAGGCATTTCTATCAAACCCAGATTAACTACATGTGTGTAACATAGTAAAATACTGATGTATTCAAGTATCATTTGGTATAACTTGGTGGATAATATTTTATAAAATCTAAAGATATTGATAAGTAAGCTAGAAATTATATGTAAGACTATTATGCTAAATAAAACCTAAAAGTAATGAAACCACGACAAATAACAAAAATGTTATCTTGAAAGTTAAAATTATCTGAGTAAGTAAACTAAATTAATTAAAGATTTACAATCATTATCGTTTTTTAGTCTCATGAATTTTTAATAATTTTATCGTGCTACAAATAAAAACAAAACAAAAAGAAACACACACTATCTACCTTACAGGATTGTTTCCCCGACTATTTGTGCTTCGTCACAAGTTTTTCACAAGCTAATTAGATTTGGGGTGTGTTGAGAAGGCCTTACACCTGTTATTGCCCCCTCCCCCGTCCTACGTAGAAGCGGTCCATGCTGTTCAGCCCCTCGTTACATTGTACTGTATCTACTTGAATAAGCATGCTAAAAAAACTCTTCATTCTTGGAAACAGAGCCTTCTTCACTTTCTTTGCTTCGTTATTTTACAGCTTAGTAAAATGTGAAGTGCATTCATTGAGAAAACTATGTCCATGTTTTATACTATATACAATTTTGTTTGTAATCATCATCATCATCAGTCAACGTTTCCGCTTTCGCAGGTCGTCTGACACAGCCTCTTCCACTTCTGTCTGTCTCTCCACGTCTTCTCCTCCTCCACCTGTACCCTCCGAAGTCCCCTTCTCTCCACATCCCTCCACACCTGGTCTATCCATCTTCCTCTCGGCCTTCCCCTCGGTCTCCTTCCTCCCTCTTGTTTCTCCAAGGCTATCTTTGGCATTCTGTTATCTTCCATCCTCTTCACATGACCCATCCACTGTATCCTCCTTCTTTCCATCGTTTCCTGTAATGTTATTACTCCCAGCCTCTCTCTGATTACTTCATTTCTTATTCTGTCTCTTCTACTAACCTTCTCTATTCCCCTCAGGAATCTCATCTCCGCTGCTTGTAATCTGCTGATGTCACTTTTATTCCATGTCCATGTCTCCGCTCCATATAATAAGATTGGCTGGTAATACATTTTATACATTAACAATTTTGCCTCCTTCCCAATATTCCAATTCCATAGTATCTTTTTCACTAGATTGAAAAACTGTCCACTTTTCCAAATTCTTTTTCCTATTTCCTTTGTCATCGTACCCTTGCTTGTTATTGTACTACCCAAATAACAGAAATCTTCTACTCTTTCCAGGACATTCCCTTGAATTGATATATCTTCATTTCCTCCATCCATTCTTCCCACCTTCATTACCTTACATTTTTGTACATTCATCTTCAGTCCATACTTCTTTGCCACTTCTGCCCATTTCGCCAACTCTCGTTCCAACTCTTCTTCTCTTTCTTCCCATATCATTTGTTTGTAATATTTACCTTTATTTTTTATGGTTTAAACATTCCTGTGAGAAAATTGAATGTCATTGTAAATTGTAATGTACTTTAGAACCAAGCATGTAAATAATCAAATGAATTAAATTTTGTCATATGCCTGGAAGCTTTGTTTCTATATACTTGTTTTTCTGTTACAGCTATAAGTACAAGTTTAAAAAGATAGGCTATAATTTAATTAGGCCTACATATTAAAATGTGCTGTATTGAACCTTAACAATACTAAACAGCAAATTTATCTTATTTGTACCAGTACTAATCCAATCAGATTATTCTATTTGATACTAATATAAATTTGTGAGTTACTAAGATTTAATAGAACACATTCTATAGACATCTTATATTTATAAAAGAAGAAGTGAAACATTCAAAATCAATGCAGAGCCTTAACCACAAAAGGTAGGGACTTGACATTTTAACAGTACCTTCATTTTAGGGTCTAAGTGCGTGCTAAGAAAGGATTTTGTGAAATTTTAATATTGAGGAGCAAAAATCATGATTTTTGGTAAAAGATTTACACCTCTCCATGAGAAATACACAGAGGCCAATCTAAAAATTAACATACAGCGTAAACCGTGAAATACAGCTACTTGAAATTTTTACAGTACCTTCTTTTTATGATGTTGGTGCGTGCTAAGAAAAGAGTTTTCAAAATTTCATTCCTAAGGGGTAGAAATAGCTCTTCAAACGTTCATAGAGGCCGATCTAAAAATCAACGCACAGCGGAAACCGTACAAAATAGTTACTTGAAACCTTTACAGTACCTTATTTCTATGGTCTAAGTGCGTGCTAAGAAAGAACTTGTCTTAATACCATTCATAACTGGTAGAAACAGCTCTTCAAAAGTTCATAGAGGCCGATCTAAAAATCAACGCACAGCGGAAACCGTACAAAATAGTTACTTGAAACCTTTACAGTACCTTATTTCTATGGTCTAAGTGCGTGCTAAGAAAGAACTTGTCTTAATACCATTCATAACTGGTAGAAACAGCTCTTCAAAAGTTCATAGAGGCCGATCTAAAAATCAACGCACAGCGGAAACCGTACAAAATAGTTACTTGAAACCTTTACAGTACCTTATTTCTATAGTCTAAGTGCGTGCTAAGAAAGAACTTGTCTTAATATCATTCATAACTGGTAGAAACAGCTCCCTAAATGTTCCATTTTTCCATAAGAATAACATTCGCCTTAATTTTATATATTTAAAACAGCTGATATAAAAAAACGTAAACATGACACAGATCTGTTACATATGTGATTAATTAATGTATTATTTTTTATTTGTTGACACTTTAGTTTCATTTAAATTATATAATTTTGTAGAAATTAACTTCAATATTCCAATAATTTAAATTATATAATTTCCAATAAGAAGAGCTTTAAAAATGATTCATTTAATTTTTCGTAAATAATTCTTTCTGAAGTTTGTTTAATTGAAGTTAACGTGTAAATATTAATTCCCTGGAAGAGAGGTTTCATCATTTTCATTTTTTATATAACTCAGATTCTTTTTCTTGCATTTTTCGACACGTTTGAAGTTGTGAATACAGTTTTAGATGGCGAGTATTTTCCTCACCGTGTGATCGAGGTTCGAGGGGATGGTGCGTGCCTATTTTACTCCCTGTCTTATACTGCACACGGCTTAGCGTCTAGAGTCTGAGTAGCTATCGTAAATCACGTGTAAAACAACTGGCAGAGAGTCAAACCGTTAACTATGAACTGGGTAGACCAACAATACTCCAATAAGCTTTATTACATATCCAAAATGTCCAAATGTGAGATTTGCTGTACTTCTTGTGAGCTCAAGGCGGCGGGAGACATTTCCCAATTCGATTTTGAAATATATTGTGATGGCAAACTTTTGGCTACGTGTGGCGAGAATGAAAGAGATAAACGACGTCTACGGTTCAGGGGAAATTTGACGTCTTAATTGCGTCCCGTCTGTAAATTGTACCGTGTCTTTTGAATGGTACATTTTGGTTACTCTACGCTTTGGTTTGCCTGGCTGCCTGAGATCTCTCTTGCACTGTCGGCTTGTTACTTTTGTGGCCATTGGCTCAGGCTCTGGTCTATTCCGTGGTTCCAGCTTTCGGTTCGCCGTCTTGCCTGGGTTTGGTTAGTTTCCTTCACAAGCCAAGCAGTTTACGATGCAAGGCTAAAGAGACAATCTAACATAAGTTGTTCAATTTTGTTTGATTTCAAATACCTAATCACCCTTTTTGTGAACACTTTTGTATAATCGTAATGTTTATCTTGTCATGCTCAGTGTTTGTTACTTGATTTACATTTTCTAGGTGGGTTCTTTGTTCAAGACCATGTGCTTAAGTTTTAAGTTTGTCACTCTTTTAATTAATTTAAACTTGTATTTTGTTTTATTACAACTATAAAAAATTTTCTTCATGTCTGTCCAGTGCCTACACTATGTTTTTAATTATTTTTGCGATTTGTCCTTTTCAGCCTATGTATTACCTTAGCTTGGATAACTTTTCAATCTTTGTCAGTTTCTATGTACGTAACTCTTTGAAATATTTGTTTTACCTTTATGTTAAACTCAGATTAAATTAAAAAAAATTGGGTGTGCGTCGGACCACACGGTGGAAGTTATACTTCTTTGGCCATTCTCATACACCCACTCACGCACACAAACAGACAGGATATACAGTATAAGACATTTTTCAATATTATTCAATATATTTATCTTCAATATATTATACGTGACTTCATTATTATATTATACACCTATATTATCATTATCAGTAATTTCTTCGATTAACAATCGATTAATCGATAGTTCTTAAAAATTTGTTCTTACTTTTCAGCGTGACGCGGTTTCTCGACCAACATCCCATCCCAAAGTGTCTAACGGGCGCAAAGAAGTATAACTTCAAAAAAAACTTGTTATATTTTTACAGCCTTATGTTAGTCATTTTGTAAAAATATGTCTTGTTTGCCTAAATTTATGTCAGAACCATTTTACTTTCACTTGTCTATTCCTGGTTCGTTTGGAAGATACATGCTCTTTTATATTTATTAGGTATTTATGCTTTATTTATTAGGTTGTTATTTATGTGTTTCTTTTTTGGCTGTGCTTGTTTTTTATGTGCTGTGGTAGGCTACTCTTTTCAGTCCAGGATCCTCGAGTTTGGAAATTTACCCTCAGCCTGCCATCCAGCCGATCTTCTGCCATTTCTACTGTGCTGGCCTGGTCTGGGGACCATGTAATAGAGCCAAATGTGCGCCTTTGCTGCCCTCCTTACAACTAAGGGAGCCCTTCTTCTCTCCTCAGGTCCAGGGCCACCAAGAGGGGGGGGGGAGCAAGAGGGGCAGATTGCCCTTGGGCCACACAAACTTAATCCAGAGGAGGACCACATTTAATGCAACAAAAGTAAAAATACTTAATAATCCACTAGATTCCGGTCTGTATCAAAATACTATTAGAAGTTATATTAGGCCAAATAAGTCTCCCGGTTTTAGTTTTAAAACATTAAACTAAACCATTGGTTTTATAGCAACCAGGGAGCCTTTTTGGTGAAGTTGAACACTGGTCTTAAAGTTTGTCAGCGGTCGGCATAGTGGCGTGATAGCATACGCTCTGGTTGATATATGTACCCCTCGCCGGTGGTCTTGTTTGCGAACTAGTGTAAAGTCGTCCAGCTTGTGAACACACCAAAATATCTTTCCAGTTTGCGACTATATAAACATGCTTGAGTGGCGTGGACAGTGGGCCACCCCTATGTTATACACTATTTGTATAAAACCTGTCAAATGACCCACTAACTTAAGGTTTGTATTACCCAAAACTTCGTTTTTGGACCGCATTCATAGTTTAATATAAGGTGGACAAGAGCTTTCTGTATGTTTTATTTTTTAACTTAAATTTCAAAAGTAAATACTATTTTTTTTTTATACTTGTCCTAAATTCAACTCCATCTTGGCTTTTAGTGGTAGGAAAATCAATAACTTTTTCACATTGTAATCCCTACAAAAAAAGTAGTTTGATGTATTACTATTAGAAACTTAAGATAATGCAGCGATTGTGAATTTATGTGTATTTTTAGTGGTTTGTTGTTCAAGCTTTTAACCTTATTTTGTATTTTTTCCACCAATTCTGTTTGTTTACGTAAATAAATAATCTTGATTTAGTGTTTTGAAAATCCCTCGACTCGTCTTAGCAAAATAATAGTTCTATTTAATGTGAAAACGAGTGATCAGTAACCTGCGGCCCAAAGTATGCAAATGAATAAATTGTGATAATAAAGTGGAAGCCTAAGAACGTTACAATTAAATAAAATTAAAGTATAAACATTTTAAATCTGCCATTAAGAGGTACAAGTCCTTATGAGAAAAGGTTCTTACAAACTTAGTTTCAAAGCCGGTAGTAGTCGGCGGCACTCCGTTCGAACGCGGTTGCACTCTTTCCCGACATTGATCAGCTAATTTTTCAATATATGCACTACATTTAAGAAATTGTAGTCGTATTTCAATAGAAACGAAAAAATCTGGCAGACAAAATATACCATGTTGTAACAATGTGGCTGGAAGAGCCCAATAATTGTCATGAAGGGTAGTTCGGAGTATTCCTTACTTGGCATCGTCAAACATCAGTCTGTTTGATTATTCCAGTAAAGAAATATTTTGTTATTGTTGTATTTTATAGATTGATATTTCTGTAGTTTAATGCGTTAACTCGGATTTCTTAGTAACCTACTATAATTTTCCATTACTTTAATTTGCTATGATTCAAATTCCAGTTCCAGATTAATACAGATTTTGAGAGAACAAAACCCTAAAGTTTAAGCCTAGTAAGTTATAGTAACGTTTTATTGAATTCAATAAAAATATACTTCAATATAGTATAGTAATGTACTTCAAAGTAAATGAAATATTTTTACAGTACAAAAAGAATAAATTAACGATGGTGCTTGTAAACCACTAAATTACAGTAGATTTCTAGATACTTAAAACTGGTAATATGCATACAACATCACCGCTCTCTTACCGGATGTTCAACAATATGTGTGTATGGTGCATTACATTCACTTGCACTATGTTATCTCGGGAGGAATTGAGTGGCAAATTCTTGTCTAAAAAATAAGAATTTTGTTACGTTTTGTACAATCCGGATTCCCTTCCATCATATTTAACCGGTTAACCAGAGTTTACTGTATATGCAATTTGAATTGTCTTTTTTTAGTTCCTCTCTACTATAATGTGTCCTTTCACATTTTAAATTTACTAGTTATTATGACATGAATGTTCGTTAAGACCTGTTACCAAAATATTATGACGTAGATCTTAATAAAAAGAGGAGCTCTTAAATTACAACGCTATTAGATAAAATTTCTTCATCATTGTTCAGATTTGTACAACACCTTTTGAATAATATTTATTTTATGACATTTAACTTGCTATAACCCTTTTATTGTCTGGTTTAATTTACTCTGAAACTGTAACAGGAACAGGGGTGTTTTCTTAACATATTCAATGGGCTAGCTCATAATTAAAAACCATTTATGACCGCATACGGGTTGTTCTCAAACAAATAGCATGATTGATTAATGTTGGCATACATTTACATAACCAATGTACGACTTAACAAATAGTTTTCATAATTAATTTTTTACTGTCACTAGTGAACGAGTAAGCAATTTATATTTTTGGTAATTATTAATACATTATTTATTTATTGTTTATTACGTGATAAATGAGATTAACTATGTATGATTGAACCAATGTACGTGTATTGTTGAGTGGTAGTGCAATATCACTGTACGTGAATGGGTGGGTGGGTGTGTCAATACCAGTGTCACTGTACGGACGTGAACACTGTGATTTACATCAATGAAATAGTGTCCAGTTTGATAGACACAAATTTTACTGTGTTTTATGCTGAGAAAATTGAGTTGGTACATAATGCCTTTTATGCCTGTTAAATAAAAATGTAATAATTATAAAGTTGAGCACAAAAACAAACTTCAAATCATGAGTATAAACTAGATGCTTTAATATTAAGTACCGGGAGACTGAGCTTCGCTCAGTTGAATTTGAGAACTGAAAAGGTAGCATCCATATCTCCCAGAGGATTATGAGGATCGTTTGTTGTTGCTCTACCTTGTAGGTTATTAATAAATTTTGTTTCAGAGGTTTTCTGAGTATACCTTTAGACCCTTTGTGGAACTCGGCCTACGGCCTCACCAAGGCACTCTGCTACAGTCCCATTTGTCCATCTCGGCATGTCGCCTCGTGAGGAAGATCAATCTGCAGCCTCGCCAGGATTCTTAAGCAGTACGACTATGCATTTTAGTTTTTGGGGCAGTGGAGCCCGTAACATAGTCTTCTCTAACATGTGATGGTATATTAGTAATTAAGAGACGAATACCTTTAATTTGATATCCTACTTAAGTGTATTAGTTTACCATTACCCAATGTTGAGTTTTTGAGCATATTTTTTATTTGAGGAGTAGGGGGCAGAGCCTTTAAATATTGTCTCTTCCAAAATCTAATGGTATAATGTGATTTAAGAGATAAATACCTATACAGTAGTATGAAACCCCACTTTCTGCTAGAAGACGATAACACAAGACGTCTTGGAACCCCTGGGACAGAAATCAGAATTTTCCCAGGGTTGAGACCGGTGCCAATCAGTTTCTCATGGTCGGAAACCCCCAAAAAGTTTGAAATCCTAGGAACCAAAAAAAATTTGGTTCGGACGTGGCTTGTTTTATATAATAAGATAATGTCCAAACATACATAAGCTACGTAGCCAGTGGTCTACAACTTGTTTTGGAAACAATAACGTAACCCCAACTCTCAGTTTATTGTTTTTTGAAGAACTGATGTTCACGCTCGCTAAATTATTTTACTTCGTGAACATTCAGCCACTCTTGGTCTACGCTTGCTCTTTAGCTAGCGATGCTTATAAAATAAATGTGGTAAAAAAGTGGCCTATACAAATTTATTGACATCCTCCCTCCCTCACCCACAGCTATCATTGGCGAGAATGGCTCCTCAACTGACGATCGAAGAGCTGCTGCGCCCAACAATGCAACTGCCTATGGCAGTAGCTACTGTCAGCGCAGAAATTATGTGTACCCGAGTTTGAAGGTTGTTTACTAAGAAACTAAGAGGCCCATGAAAACTCCAGTCATACCATTGTTTTCCTTATTTAATTGTGCATTATAACATATGAATTTTTAAATTTTCCTATAAGTTAAATAATTTTAATTCTAGTTGGGACGAAAAACGTACCGGAATTTTAATTAGTTTTCACTGAGTTTTACGCAAAAAGCTGATAACGTCAAACCATGATTTAACGTTTTTTTTTATATAACCATGATTTATATTTTTATACATGTTGATAGGAATATTTTCTATACATTTTATAAATTTTATAATTTTATTATCGTTTCAAGAAAAAAAGTTCTTATCAATTACCTGAAACGTTGTTTTTCTTGGCTTTTAGAGGTCGTAAAATTAATTAATGTGTCTTGTTGTAATCCTTATTACATGTATAGTTACGATACATTATTTTCATATGTGTAAGTAAATACAGTGATTTTATATCAATTTTAATCAATTTAAAATTACATTATTAAATTGATAAAATTAAATTTATGAATCCCTCTGATCTGAGGAAGGTGAGCGTGGTTCACCGAAATCGATCACCATAATGTTTGTGCTTTTTGTACTGGTATTGTAATATTTTTGTGCATTTTGTGCTTATATTGTAATATATTTGTGTTGTGTGATGTTTACTTGTACTGTATATTACAGAATAGCAGTTTTATTATAAGAGATTGATGTTATTGTAGCGATAATACTTAAGGAAATGTTTCAAAAGTATGTCAATTAGATCAAGACTTTTCCTGAGCTTTGCAGCTAGCCCTCAGAAAACGTCCAAGAACAGAAATCTTATAGACGATCAGATTAATGAAATTTATTTTGAAGTGAAGGGAGTGACCACATGCTAAACTTTGCCCCTGGCCATCAAAATTCTCTGGGCTGCATTGCTCAGGTCAGTACTTTCCATTTTGTCCCCGGCTGCTGAGTTAGGGGTGTGAGGACAGTGCTAAAAAAAAAAAAAAATAAAAAAAAAAAAAAAAAAAATAAAAATAAATAAAAAAAAAACTTAAAACTCTTGCTAATATAAACACATCCCAAACATTAACAGGAAATATATATTTTTAAACTATTTATTTATTTTTTTATTAATTGTTATATCATTTGAGAAATTTATAGTTACTATTTTTTAATATTTAGTTTAGCCTTATATTCCAGTTATATTTAGTTTTAGCTGTTCAGTTTTGTATGTGTTATATAGTATTATTTATTTGGTCGATTGAATGTAGGATAAACCGGTACCGTGCTATATTTTCTTTTTAATAGCTTAATTTTAAATCTTTCAACAAATGTTTTTAAGTTTTTTCAATTAGGAGCCTCCCAGGAATCCTGACTGATTTCTTGCCTTCGGTGGAATCATGGGATGTGGGCTAAATTGCCGGTTGACTTGTTTTTGTTTAAATTTTCTAAATGTTGTATTTATTTGTAGCGAATGTTGTATTTATTCATATTGTATTTATTGCTTTTTGAGTGTAATTTCTGATATTGTGGCCTTCTGCCTGATTTTCTTTTGCAATATATTGTTTTGTTCCGTTCAGCTGCCGAGTTATGATTTAACCCACCGAGTACCGCCCGTGATCCTATCACTTGTCTGGACTTGAGCCCTCCCCCGGTACAGCGCAGCAACTTCTTTATTTTGGTGAGGGATGGGGCTCAAAATCGTGTAGGTTGAGCTCGGATTGGAGTTGAATTATAGAAACTTCTTTATAAGGCAAGCCTTGCCAAACACCAACCACACGAAAAAACCTTTGTTGAATGGATTCAAGCCTCTTTTTATGTCCAATCAAGTAGGGAGACCACACAACACTTGAAAATTCAGGAAATTGGCGAACAAGTGAGGAATACAAGGTCTTCAGTGCCAAATGACTGCGCAAACCTTGCGTTGATCTGGAGATGAAGCCAAGTAATCTGTTAGCATGACAACATAGATTGTCGAAATGATTATAAAAAAAGGATTGCTAGGAAAATGATTCCCAAGTCCTTGACAGAAGAAACTCTTTCAAAAGGTTGCCCATCTATAAAAGTAATTGAAGTGGGAATAAACCTTAGTTCTGTAGAATGTCATGATGTGGGACTTAGAAGTGTTGAGAGCCATGTTGTTAGATGTACACCATTGGTGTACTGCATCCAGGCTGGACTGAAGTTGCACAGTCTTCTATAGAAGAGATTTCAGAGAAAAGTATTGGATCATCTGCGAACACTAACACTTTAACAAACAGAGAGTCCACTGTTATTGATAAAAATATTAGAAAGGTAAGGGCCGAGTAGTGAGCTCTGAGGGACACCATAAATCTGGATGAACTCCTGTAAGAAAGAGCCATGCAGCTTAACCAATAGGCGGCGGTCAGCCAAGTAATCTGAAAGCCAGCTCAATAAAGGATCAGTCACACCATAAGCTCGCAGTTTGGATATCAGGATGTTGTGGTCCACCTTATCAAATGTCTAGTTTTTTACCTCTATTGCAAGCATCCAATATAATTTTTAAAAATCAGTCAGTTGGAACCCATAATTTGAAATGTGTTGAATTTCAATAAAATACTGTACATACAATTAACAATAGGCCTTCATATATTTAATACATTGGGTTCAGAATACTGTTCGAAAGCATCTTGAGATAAAGCAAATGATTTTGTTTGAAAATATTCCTCCGCAGTAAACACTCTGGTCTTTGCTCAAAACCATGTTTCTAACCTTAACTTAATGACTTTGCACAAAACCCAAATAAAGTGAATAACAACGCAACAATGTAAATTAGCTGATAACCAAGGAAGGAGAGGAAGTGGGGCTACCAACCTATGAACTTTTAATTACTTTAAACCTTTATTTTCTGTACTTGTAAATAGAGTTGCGTTTTAAAAGAAACACACTGTATAACTATGTTAGGTTTTGTGTCATTAAGGATATGGTTCAGGCGATCTACCTTTTTCCCCAGACCACAAATAATTTGATGAAGGACTGTTAGTTGATTTTTTTATGGTTGAATTTTAAAATATTCTGCTTTTGTGGTAAGCTTTGCCTAAAAAAAGTTCCTTAGCCTAGGTAACCTGTGTATTTAATTTTTGTGTAACGATATTAGTCTCATTTTGTTTGTTATCTTGCTGTAAAGTTTTGTTATTTTCCACAGTGAAATTTCTAATATTTTTGTTATAGAAGTCAGATAATGATTCCTCAGAACTTAAGGGAGTAACGAAGGTTGGTTTTTCTGTTCATAAATCTTCTTACTGTAATTATCGATGGTATTTCCAAGTTAAAGGTCATATTCTTTATATACATTTTGAACTTTAATTAAGTGTTGCATTTCTTGTGATCGTTTATTGCTAATTTCTTGTTGCTCCTGCTATAGATCCTGAATTTTGCTTAGTAATAATTCTCTTTGACTTATTAGAGTTCACACTGTAAGAAGTGATAGCTTCACTCCAAAACTTGTTTAAAATAGAAAAATCCTTAAGTTACGGTGACTTCAATTTAAATATGAACGAAGAAAAAAATAGTATTGCTGAATTCCAGAACTATTTTCAATATTAGAAAAGAAAATACTCCCAATGGTATTAAAATTAAAAACAAATATACAACATTATTTGTATAGAACTTAATAAGAGAATTGAACCACTGAATTAGTATATTTTATTGTAATCCCCTAATTGTTGATTTTTCTATTATTAAACTGACATTTGCTGTTAAAAATTTAAAATAAAAATTGACAGATTTTGTTCATTTTGTTGTTGTCTTTTTTGTCATAATTATCTTTGAATAGCACAAACAAGTTCTTTCAAAGACTAAGTCCATAGGACAAAAATAACAAATCAAAAATTATTATATCAGACACTTTTTAAACTTCAAAACAAATTTACCACCCCCTAGAGTGCGAATGCATGAATATATTGAATATATTCAATTGGTGGTTCAAGAACACTGCTTCTACCGCCACTTCTTCGTCCCGCCTACCCCACTACTATTTCCTCTGTGAAGCCGTGCTCACTATTCGCAGTTGGTTACAATATTGTACTAAGACATCCTCTCACAAATTTAATTTAATTTTATGAATATTGGTTTTGGTTTACGTAAATAGTGAATAATTATTAAACACAATAAAGAACTGAAACGGTTTATGCTTAAAGTCTTTTGCATATATTTTTACCTTAATAAAAATGAGTTGCTAAACTATAATGATGTTATAAAGTTGCATTTGACAAAATGTACAAAACTCGACATACAATGAATTATCTTTTTAAGGATATTAATATTAATGAAAAAATATGAACATCAATTTAGGTAGTTTTTATGGTTTGTTTCCGAAATGAGTCAATGGAATGCTAACATAGCATCACTATATTTTAAATATATTTTAGATGTTTTATTTTTATGTAATGTGCCTGCCAAATTAATTTAATTGGAAATAACTAATGACTACAAATAGAGATATAAACCTTGAAATATCCTTGATGTATATAAGTTTAAAAAGAATTAATTATAAAATTATACTGTTTAAAACTTATGGTACAAATTTAGGGCAAGGTAAATGTATGATACTTGCACGTACACATTGTCAGAGTATAACCTTGAGAGAATAAAAAGTATAATTTTTGAAAGTCGTAAACCATTTATATCATTCCCAGTGCCGGGCATTTCTGCTTTCAGTCTATTCCCACAGTGAGGTTATTAGTTCTGATTATGTACACGTGCTTTGCTCCACAACATATCAGTTTTGTTTTATTGCTTGTGTCTTGTATACATTTATTAGTGTTTAGAGGTGTGTTATATTACAGTTATGGCAAAAACCAATCTAGATTATCGTAGTCAAACGAAAAACATTGTGTTTACAGATTACAATCAGCTGAAGGATTTTGTCGCTACAAGGCCTAATGCAACAATACAAGAAGTTTTTTGAGATTATTGTTTAATAGTTTTATTATATGAAAATAGGTATAATAAATCTAGGCTTATGATTTATTATTTTGTGCGACCAAATATAGTAGGCCTACTTGGTATAGTTCTGACATATTTCCAACTCACTTATTTCTGGACCGATTCTTACGAAATTTGACCATGTTATGTAAATTTATGTAATAGTAAGGATTTTTACGTTAATTGTGTGATTTCTCTGCTTTTTAGAATGTTGTTACGCTCGGGTAGTGAGGAATGGCATGATAGGGGAATGTTTGGCGGTGGTAGAGGGGATAACGTGTCCTGACCTTGAGCCTCCGATTGAAAGTGAACATACTCTAATCTAATATGGTGAGTGGCAGGTTCCGCACCCGTTAGGAGTCGGCCCTGGTTATACCAGAGGGTCCTCTGGAAATTATACAAAATAGAAATAGATGAGCTCAAAGATCAGAAATGTGTGTATAGCTCGCTCCAAGTCTACAAATGGCTGGTGACCACCTGGCTACTGGGGGTCGATGCTGACCATGCTGAGCCACTTGTGTGATACGTCTATACACTGACAAATTGACACTGTGGTAATCAGCTGTTTATGAAATGTCAGCCTGATCTAAGCCAGTACAAGTGCAATTTATGGAGGTCATAATTAATTATAGTATTACACATTTGTTCAAATTTATTGTATATGTATGTTAGTAAGTGTGTGTGTATATATATAATTTTGTTTCGCTGGTCCTTCTTGGTTAAAATTGTAAATATAATTCCTTTTTATTAACTTCTAAATTAATTTAAAAAAGATAATTTTATGGTTATACATGGTTATACAAGTTGTAACATTCAAAAAATCTCCTCTATCAATGTTTTCTGTCTCTTAAGTTTTAAGAATTGTTCCTTCTCCATTATTTGTAATAAAATTATTTTGTACTTTAGGGACTCTTAACCCACACTAAGGTCCGTATAGGAAGTAATTCTTAATGTGCAATTGTAAATTTATGTATAGTTTTGTAATTTTAGAAGAATAAACTAATTTTGATTTTTTTTTTAACCTGGAATTTTAAATGTGATTTTTATACATAAAATGTTTACCTCTAAACTATTGTTCCTCAACATAACATTATCCATTAACCAATGATCAAGTAGTTCCTCTAATAAAATTGAAATTGACTTAAATTGTATTACTGACAAAACTATGACTGCTTACGATTGTTTGTCTAAAAGTATATAACAAAACCTATAATAAAATTATACCTATTTGTTGTTACTGATATAGTTCCGATAGTCAAAATTATATTCTCAGGGATGTTAACACAAGTATTTTATGATTCAATCGCTTTAGTAAATGGTACAAAAAATCTCCTATTATAAACTTGAACTTCATACTACTTATATTTGAATATTATTTTATAAGTCATGCTTTTATAATTTGCATACTTAACGTCTAAAAATCATTTCTTAGTTTGACATGACCAACATCCACCACCACTGATCCTACCTGAGTTGCCATTGCAGCAGCTGGTGGCAATTGTCTCTGCAGGTATTGGCTGTGAGGTTGCTACTCGACTTGCTGCATCTCCATCTCCTCCACCTTCTGAACAGGAGCAACTCCTTTACTCAGATTGTTACACAGAGTTTTATTTCAAATAAAAAGAATATTATTAAGGATAATATATTAAATTATGTATAATGATGTCAATATCCTTATACAATTGAGGTTATAAAACAGTTTCTTTTTATACATGTTAAATTTTCAATTATAATTCATATAACTCCTTGAAAATAAATTAACTTAACTAACAGATAAAGCGAATGGTACAATATACTTCATCTTGTACTTTTAAAATGTTACAAATACAATTAAAAGAACATATAACAAACGAAAGTGAGTAAAGTAATAACATATGTATTTTAAGGTAACAATTCAATTATTAAATTTAAAACAAACAATATTAAAATAATTATTTACTAAGAATTAATAAACCAATATGAACATAAGTATTAGATTCAATTTAAAAGGCAATCCTCTGCGATAAAAGCTATAGTAAATTAGCTCCTATTACGATTTTCTAAGGCATTCTTTGAAATGAATTCTACTTGCTCATTTCTTTGCAGCAGTGTTTCGCCAATATGAATCAGTATCCTAGACTGATATAAGACTTCTATTTACTGTAGTGCAGTGTATACATCAACTAACATCTAACTCTAGATCTGCAGTGTATGGTTTGCACACTTTTGAATATTAATGTACATTTTACATTTCACTAATGTTCAAATGTGCATGAAGCATTTTACATATCTAGGTTTGCCCATCTAAATTTGAGAAGGAATATTTAAACAAAATACTCAGTATCAAAATGAATTTGATTCCAAGCATATGAACCATAAAAAAATTGAGAGCTGAGCAGAAGCCTTTAGTTATTTTGATGAAATCAATTATAAAAAGACAAAACTACGGAAAAAGGACAAATGACTAAACAAATTGTTAGTGCCACTGATAAGAGAGAATGAGTAAGTGAAGACAATGAGACACATCAAGAGATAATTGGCAGTACTGTCTTCACTCAAGCCCACCTAAGGTCATGGGTTTCACGATTTGAGTTTTTGTGTACTTATCCTCTGGTGAGTGTGATGACATCCTGCACAAACACTCCAGTAAATAAATTTTTATTTTCGTTAGGCCTTTCGGTAACAAAATTACCATCTTCAGACAACCATACTGATGGTAACTTTGTTACCGAAAGGCCTAACGAAATTAAAAATTTATTTACTGGAGTGTTTTGTTACATCTTATAACGTTAAATTATATATCCAGTACGAGACGAGCTTGAAGAATGATATCAAACATTTGTTTCCTAACTATAAATATTTGATAAAAAAACTACCAAACAGTAATAAGTATACTTTCAACCTAACAAGCAGACTAGTTTGTGGAAATACATTTATCCAAATATGAGAATATTAATGTTTTTCCCTACAAAAATTATATTTCTACTTCCAACTTACTCTACAGTGTTCGTTAAAACAAAACAAAACACAAATTGTTAGGATTCAGTAACATATAAAATCATTAAGTCTTTATAACTCACAATTCAATTTATTTTGATAAATATACTTCTTTATCTTATAAATAAAGACCAAATACAAGTTATTTGAATTTACATGATTTGTATTTGCTTGAAATTAGAAGCTAATAAAAAATACATAGAAAAGTATAAATATGTTTACAATATTAATTTTTAAACATTCTGTAATAATAGCACAGCCCATGTAAAATATATGTAACAAAGCATAAAAACAGTAATTGTAAAAGCAATACAAGCTGAGGACATTTCTAGCAGTATCTCAAAACCTAAATTTCTGAAAGAGGAAAGCGTAAAGATGACACTCGGTTTCTAAAATTGATTTTCCTTTGATAATATTCTCTATGTGTCTCTTTTTCACCAAAGTCATTTGGCCTACAAAACTTTAAGTTGCAATAGTGTTTCCAAATATGTTCATCATAGGAAAATGTATGAAAAAAATATTTGCACGTAGAAGTCCATTTCAAGAAATCATCAACTTGTAAATAATGTATAATTCTCAATAATACTTCAACAGGTAAAGCAAAAAGTCCCACAGTAGTTTGGTGTACTTCGTTTAATATCACAGTGCGAATTGGGACAGTAACTTCATCTTTGAAGTCTCGTGATAAACTCTTCAGCCTTTTGAACGCCATTTGGGTTGGGTAAAGGGCCACATATTCTGCTGGATTGATCGACTTTGCAAATATATTATTCGTACAAGTGCTGTACATGTTAGCAACAAAATATGTACCCACTGGCACACATACTAGTTTGCACTTTACTTCAGGAAAAGGAGACAAAACAAAACAAATCGTATAGACGCCATTATTGTCCTTCCAGCGAGACGGAGTTGCAGAGAGACATCTCAACCTTCGAGCATTATACCGACAACTCTCATCGCCTGGGATATGATCAGAGGGGAATGGAATGAAGCCTGTTTCAACAATCAGAATGTAAAGTACCAGAACAACAATTTCTTCAATTGTAGGATTTTCAAGAGAAGACATCAGATTTTGCATAGCTGGTGACATGTTTGGGTAATCTTCGACAAGCAGGGCCTCCGCCACTCCTGCAATGACAAAAACCTTGTGTTGGAATATGAATGAAATTGAACCACCAAAATACCAACACAACAACACTTACATGCACACATACACTACGCATATCAAACCTAATACACACAACTAACTCAGAAAACAACATGCATCAACGAAAAATAAAATAAAAGTTGGTTGATTTTATTTTATGTTAAATAAAATCAGAAGAAATAAAAATGATTATGAAATACATTCTTGAACTCCAAATGCTGTCTTACAAAATTCATTACAAACAAATATTTTGGTAAACTATTTACATATCACATGTTTATTGATATTTTGTTGTGTAAATGTTTAAAACAAAATTTTCTCCAATAAATGTAAATTGTTTTAAACTATAAAACAAATCCACACAAGTAACTACTGATGAAAAATATTAATGAACCATCATGAAGAGGGTGAATCTGAATCTATTTTCAGTTTTGTTTTAAGTAAATTTTATTTTTTAACATTGTTGAAAATCTAAAAAAAACCAATCAATAATTTCAACTTCATTGCTTAATTCAAGCATACTATTTTCAATTTAAAGGTAACTAGAAGAATATTTCTTATTTAATTTTTTGTTTACCTCCAATTTGATTTATAGATTAATTTATCCCAAATAATTGTACAGACTTTTAAGTACTAAAATACAATAAAGTTTCAAACAAATCTTATCAAACTATCATAAAAAGTGTAATTGAAAATACTTCCCAAACTTTGTATCAAACAGCTTGATATCTGCATCTTAACAACTATGAAAACTATGCCTGCAAGATTCCAAGATAAAAGATACGGGATAAAGTACACAATGAATTTGGAGCTTCATATGGATTATTAAGTGAAAAATAATGGATTGCTTCTCAAGTTGTAAAATCTTACAAACATTAACAGTTTTTCTCTGAATAAACCTTGAAAATTCTTGAAAACATTAAACTCCAACAAATACCAAGATCAATAAACAAGCCTTTTGGGGACCAATGAATGACATTTATACAATTATTCAAAGATTAATATATTAGTCCTAGCATTAAATCAACTGTCAATAAGTCCTATAATTGAGTCCTAAATCCAAATACGTCATATGTTTTTCCAATTTAGGGACAGCACAGCAATAAGGCACTATTTCATTTTAAAATGAAAAACCAGGCTGTTAGGGCAATCTGCTGTCTATATAACCGCCATTATTGCAGAGAAACATTTTTTTGTCTGAAAATCCTCACTTTTCTTACTATATTATATAAACTAGAAACATAACTACTTGTCAAGCACAATCTCCATATATTTTTCTCAAAAAAGACTCATCAATATAAGTTACACAATAATCTGAATATTAATATTCCATCACATTCTAATTCATTTTTCAAATGCCAACTTTGCTATAATGGAAAACAGTTATTTAATCCTCTTCCAAACAAGTTGAAGTTGGAGTCAAAGGCACTGAAGTTCAAAAAACAGTTAGAGAATAGTCTTGTCCATGAGTGTATTGCTGATGGGTTCTCAGCCTCTTCATTAGGCCAAGTATTATAAAACATAGATTTAACACGTTGAGTGCTAATGTTGCCAATGGGCAACATTTGGACTCTTTCCCTCCACGCTGCCGTAGCCGTTCAGCAACATTTCTATACAACAATCAGCAACACTCAGTTCCTCTGTAGCGAAACAGAAGCAAATAAGTTGAGAACCGGAACATGTAGCGGATGATTCATTGAGCCTGTAGTCGTGTTGGTTGATCTTGGCTGCCATTTTGTGACGTAACGTGGCGTTGTACTTTATGCCCTGTATTTGTCAGTGGTGTTGTTTTTGTGTGATCATGGAGGGTATTTCAGGACCTTCAAATCATAAGTTTTATGAGTGATGGTGATAATATATCTTCAGGAAAAAGTGATTTGACCGATTCATATGGTGACCTTGACGAAGCTGAGTTCAACGGGCAAAACTGGTGTTGCGTATCGGTTACATAAGTCGTGGCTAGTTTTTTCAATGTTTTTTTTAACTATATTCATAGTTATTTATTTTATATCATATGTTTTGTTATTTCTAATAGTTATTTTGCATTTTGAGTATTTATAACCAAATTTAAAAACATTTCAAACACAATTTTTTCCCAGGTGCGCCCAGTGCCGATCGGCAACGAAAAATAAAAAGCGTAAAAAATCATAGGAATGCTTTATTTTCTTGCTATTACTATTATTTATGGTTGTTCTTGTAGTAATTATGCCATTTATGCAAGAAACAAATTTAGCATCTGGGGAAAGGTATGCCCATATTGGTTTAGCAGTGAACGTATTAACACTTATACTGTATACCTGTTATTGACATAGCCAATGAAACAATGTTTGTTAAAATTAATGCCCAATGAAAGACTTATAACTAATAATTTATACAGATATTGTTTTAATATTTGGTTTAAGTACTGCCTCTGATGAACAGTAATATTTAAACATTAGGCCTACTTAAATATATTAATTATATTGTGCCTGTTTGAATATTGTAACAATATCCCCATATATATGTTAGTACAGTTCTGAAATGAAATATTGCAAGTTGTTTATGTACATGCAAAATGCATTCCCAAAGCTATTATGTAAATGACTTCCCAACATTTTACCAGAGCTTTTTTCCTCTCTTAGAGGGCTTGACTTAATAAACAACAAAAGCACTTTCCTATCTCAGACTTAACAAGAACAAAGATCCTTTGGAAATGATAATCTAATTAGCTCCATCTATAATCGCTTATCAAAGATACCCAGACAGCTTGTTTGCTTTCTGGAGGACAACAATAAGCAAATTACTGTAGTCAAAAATGCAGGATGTGATTTTTAGTCTGAGTCTACTCAATTCATCTGGAATCTGAATCTTCACATTATTTAAGAGGCTACGAACAACCAATAGCCAAACAAGAACCCTAGCACGAGTTCTATCCAACTCATCTTTTACTTTTTCCAATTAACTTTTTTCAATGAAACTTGTGTTTACCAAAGTCCAAGTTAAAATCAATTGCACAAGACAACTTGTAATAAACTGGTTTAGGGCCAATAATTTAAGATCAACTCCATTTTCGCATGCCTATCTGCTTTCTTATTTCCTTTGAATCCATATCCAATGGAATTCATGATTAATTTGTATCTCTGTTAGTTTCTTAAAATATTGTGGCATCCCAATAACAGCTTTTATGAATAATTACGATTATATACTGCCATCAATAATGTCCCCTTTTTTGAGTTCACACAGATAGCTTAGGCCTACAGTCTATTAGGCCATCTCAACTGAAAAAAATCCAGCTTCTTGAACTCATAGTTTTTGTTCCTTTACCTTGAGGGGTCTTAGATCCACCCCTGTATCAAGTAATTTCGTTCCTCAATTACTCAGGTTCATCTTGCTACCAAACTTCTCTATAAAAGTTTTACACAACATGGATTTTAAGATTAGTGGCCCTTAAAATTATGTCTACAACATCACTAACATCCTAATTCACACAACTGTTTGTCTAATGGTTTGACAGAATTTCCTGTTTCCACTACACTATATTCAGTATGTGAATTTTTGCCTCTTCCTAGATGAAGTCTCTAATCTACATACATATTTTTGTATATTGGCTTAACTCTTACCTCAGTAATCAGCAAAAAAATATGTATTTTCTGCTTTTGGATAACACATATACAGTTGGATAAGACTGCATACATGACTTGAAAAAATAGTAGTACGTTTTCGAGTGAGTAATGAATATTTTTACCTCTGCACTGTGACCAAACATGTTGATATTTAAAACATAATTAAAAAAACTATTTCCTGCTTTAGTGTAACACAAACGTTTTCTGAAATGAGTCAAGAATATTTTCACTAGAGATGCTTTTTATTGAACGGAAACTAATACATTTTAATAAAAAAATGTTGAAAAAACCAATTTATAATTGTTTAGTAATTTTGACATATGTCCGTTATTTAAAATTATTTTTTGATAGCAATTTTTTAAATTTGATTTGTTTTTTACGCTAACACAAATTTGAAAATTATTTTAGTCTAGGCTCTATGACAATTTTATTCCTTGAGATATAAAAAAAAAAACTTATCAGGATTTCCGGTCAGATTTCAGGGTGAATAGCGAAAAGTGGCCAATATAAGCGATTATTATAAACACTAACTACTAACCACAAAAACCGAATTTATATATACAGTACTTACGCTGGAGGGACAGAGAGCACCCAAATTTAACGTAATTCTCGAATTTTTTAAAGATTATGTTAACACATTCGCTACGGCGGCGCAAGGGTAGCGTATCGCACAGTGCAGCGCTGTTTTGTCCGGCATGCACCATGACCGCACACGTATACATATTTCAGCATAGTGACAAGTAAAATTTATACATGTGCAAATCATGCAATATTTTTATTAGATCATTTGTCATGTATTTACATATTTATTCCCCTTCAACCCACCGGTTAATTTTAATCCATTCTATTTATTCATCATCAAAAGCCTGTTATAATAATCAGAAATAAATAAATCTAAATCTCTCGTTATATCTTCCAACTCTAAAATTACTGTGTACTGCCTAACTGCTAATCACATTTTGGTCAATAACAGCTAGTCTTGAGGTCCAGCCATGTTAAAAACAAAACACTAATAGTAAGAAATTTACACACTAAACATTTATCTACACACTAACACTTTTGTTATTTAAAGTACACTTCAAACAAAAAAAAAAAAAAAAAAACTGTCACGCCAAAACTGTTACACAACAAAGTTAATATGCAATGTTTGGACCAAGCTACGAACGAACGACAGTCACCCGATCATTGCTTGACTCATGCTAAAACAGAACAGTTCAGATTGCCTAATGACTACACAAGGCGTCATCAGCGTGCGCGCACCTACCTCCGTGACGATGTAAGGCGTTACCCGCAGCGAATGTGTTAAGTTTGGTTATCTTAGGTTAGGTTTGCGAATAGGTTTATGAATGAAAATTATAGTTTTTGTCATAAAACCAATTACATATTCATGTTCAGTGTAAAAAATACATTAGATGAAAAAATTAGGTAATTATTCGATATAGCACATTATACATTTTTCAAGGTTTGCTTTCTCAAAACATGCAAATAATGGGCTAACTTTGAAGGTACTAAAAAGATTTTTTGGGCCGAAGCGTTAGGAAAACTATGAAAATGAGAAAAAAATAACAATTTTTTTTGCTAAATCCATCATTGTTGGTATAAATATATTGTTAAGGGTACTCAAATTAAGTCGAATTACGTCCTAGTCTCAAATATGGTAAGAGTTTTGCAATTGGACAATTGTTAAGCGTGTTAGAGCCAGAAATGTGCTGGTTTCAGTAAGGTTGAAGATTTCGTAGTGTTATGTTAAGTTTGGTTAAGTTATGTTAGGTTTTGATTAGGTTATTTGGTTAGGTTTACTAACAACAATTGATAAAGCCAGCATAATTTTACTAAAGCTAACCTAACCTTTACAAACATAACTTTATCCATATATAGGCACTTTTCCGTGCTACTATGGATAAAGTGCCTATATGGATAAATCTAGTTATTTTATTTGACCTATAAAATAACTAGATTTTCTCAAGTCAAGTTATCTAAAGAATGGCTAGATGGATAGCAAATATTCCCTCTTTCAAGATAAACAACTTGGCTTATCACCGTGATCTTTTCGGAGCATCCTACTCTATGTCAGGATTTTGTTACATCAATGTTTGCAGTATATATTTAATGTCTAAGCCACTATAACTACACTCTTAATAATAGTCTGATTTCATGAAGTCCTTTACATATTCTTGATCAGGACGAAATTTCGCACAATATGAGTACCCTAAATGCTATATTTTTGGTTAAAGAAAACGTTTTTCAAATTTTGCTCTTGGTAAATCCTTAATAGAACTAAATAACAAATTTAAAAAAATTTTCTTGTATAATTGAGTTTTCTGATTTTCTAGCAAAAATCGAGTTTTCTGTGCAATGATATGATCTCTTCTGATAATCTAACTTAATTTTAACCAATTTGAAAAAGTAAATTTTTATTATTTTGAGGTAGCTTAAAGCTGCATTGTTACCGTTTTTTTAGTAATTTATCAAAGATTGGTGCAGAGGTAATTCTTATTCTTACATATGAGACGCCGACACAACGTTGTTGGTATTTTAAGGTGAATATGAATGGTTATATGAGTGTGGATGAGTGTAGTCTGGTTACTATCTGAGTTCAACTGTTCCTCAGAAAGAGCAATTTATTAATAGCCCAACAGCCAGGGCAACTAAGGGACCTACAGCTTTACGTGGAATCCGAACCACGTAGTGCTGGTCTGATTTTCAGCTCATTGACAAGCCTGATTCTCAGTTATCTCCTCCACACAGCATCTGCACAATGATTACCACCCAACATGGAAACCCCAGACTTCTCTAGTAGTGTCCACGCCGATAGCAAACCATCAAGCGGACGCCATGTCGGTATTGAGAGGGCCGAGCATGGAACCTATCGCCTACAATCTCCCAAACACTTTGTCCTCATGTAGCTGGGTTACAGCACTGCGGCACCAGTGCCGACACCACGATTTTGACTAATTTACTCAAAAATATACTAGGCCTATTGTATTCTATCTACCTTCTTTAAAGGACCTGCCTTTTCCAACAGTTCGGATTTTAACCAAATGCAAGAATATTTATATTTAATGACTTTTCAAAGTTTATCAGTCTAGTCTTATTTATATTCATTCCGACTACGACCGTTAGATAGAGAAAAAGGCAGAAAATCAGGTGAGAGCGCATGTGCGATTAGAGGAGCTGAGCTATCTACAACTTCAAGTAACATTTCCAGGATTCCCTCTACCCTTTGATGAGAAATTTAACAGTTTCACACTTGAGGTTATATTTTATGCAACCAAACATGGTTGGTTTAACATCATACAAGTTATTAGAATCATTATGTATGTCTAAACAATCTTGAAACAAGTATTACAGTTGATTAATTTTTTTAACAATTACAAAACAGTATTTACAGGTTTTGAAAACTTTAAAGGTTAACTTCAATTGTAAATGGGTCAAACATAAAAGTTAAATTAACCTAGGCCTCTTTAATAAAGCATAGAACTGATCTGTAAACAACAAAAAATACATTAAAATCAAAAGTAGTACGCAAACGGTATTAATGTTTTAATTATAAAAAGTAAAAATGCAACAAGTAGTCAATTCTACTAACCATTTCCTGGTTTAGAAACATTGTTCGTGTGCAGATTATCACTTTCAGATTTTGTTTCTTGATTTTTATCGCTACAGTTTTCTGTAGAATCTGCCATTGGAGTGTGTTTTCCAGTTTAAAATATTAATAACCACATATTTTCTGTAATGTAAACCCAAAATACAAGAAAATTTACATACATTAACAACACTATACCATTACTTTTAACTTTTGTTTATTTTATTTTACTTCTTTAGTTCTTTACCCTTGATCGTCAAAAACGTTTAAAACAAAATTGTTTCGGTTTATTAAACGTAGATGAATACATGCTAAACTGATCTATAATAATTAACTATGGGACACCCCTGAACGCTTCGCGTGCCAACTACGACGCTTACTGCGCTCGACACAACTCAGCCTTCGGCCTCGGCATGTGACTTGAATAATAGTAGATCAACTGTATAACGTAAAATCACTATATTACATTTATTTACAGTATCTCACTCATACTACTTGCGTTGCTATAAATTTATTAATATAAATACCCAATGGTATTACTTAGCCTATTTCAAATGTATTCACTCCATTTATTTTTGCTTAACATCTGCAGAATAAAGGCATCATTTTTTTTTTTTTATTGCTATGCAAAAATGTATTATGTACCGTCAGAGTCCTTATTAATGCACCTGGTGTGTGGGACTCACACCCACTAAAAACCCATTGGTCCAGACAGAATTCCCTATCGGAACGGCTTGCCGCATTACTTCAAGAGGGTGCCTACGTGAACCCTCACTGGGTTACTTCTACGTTTTTCCATCGTTACTAGTAGTGTTGTTAATGAATTTAAACGAATTGATGAGGATATATATATATATATATATATATATATATATATATATATATATATATATATATATATATATATATATATATATATATATTAAACAAATAATAATAATGAACAATTTATTTTGAAATTTTAGAATTAAACCTAGGTTAAAACTGTGAAGCACCTTTGGATTTTACAATAAGGCCTAGCGCACACGAGCGATTATTTAGTTTGATGATTAAGCAACTAAACAGTTGTAAAATCTAGTCAGCACGGGCTATATGAGAGTGCTCTCACTTGCAACTAAACGGCTCCATGATGGAAAAATTCGTTCAGTTGCATCACTCATTTGTACCACGTAGGATTCAACCTGTCCGCGCTCGCGGTCGACTGTATAGTTCAGTTCACTTCTCGTCTTGGTTTGTTTAGTTGTGCATGCGTATTGTTATTTCATTTTTACAATATGACTGATTTTAACGTTTATCAACGAGTATTTTATAAGTGAAATTGAAAAGAGGCCTGAACTGTATAAAATAACGATGAAGGAGTTTTCAGACAGAAATAATAGTTATTTTTAAATATTTTTTATAATCATGAAGTTTATAACATGAACCTATTTACCGAGTGTTGTAATAATCGTAAAGATGTCATCAAATATATAAATTGTTTTATAAATTGTTGATCAACTAAATTTAATTAAGCAACACAAAATATTTACCTTAATGTTACTGCTAGCCTCTCTTCAGATGGAATAGCAAGTGGCACATTGGTATTTATATGGGTTATTCGAGCCCCCTACGTCAATACTTCATCAAAGCTCTGCACGCTCATTCTAAAATAGTTGAAAAATTTCGACTCGTGGTCCTTTATTTGTTGAAACCCTTTTGCTCGCAATAGGCTGTACCCAGTGTTTTCTTTTTCTTCCTGCAAGTCGTAGGCCCTACTGCATGTGCGCAATTACATGTTAACTCCACAAAATCCATCATTCAACTATGATAAATCAGTCGACCGTGTGCGCATGTAGCTTTTGACCTCAACTGTTTAATTGCACCACTAACTCATCACACCAACTGAAAAATCGCCCGTGTGCGCTAAGCCTAATTTAAAATGCTTTACTTCGGAAACACTTCCTTATAAACAATATTTACTATGTGACCCTCTGGCTGAAGAATGGTCAGACTGTCTGGAGCAGGCCACGTAGAATTGGCCATAGGAGAAGCAGTCTTTTTTTTAGGTTTACTCCGATATGCTTTAAAGACTGTCTTTGAGCCTTGTGATTGCCATGGAAAAACAAACTCTTACCGGAAATTGGATCCTTTTGAACTGAAAAGGCATGTCAGTTGGAATTAATGGGATTGGAGGGATAAAAACAGATTCGCCTTTTCCACATCCACGCAGAATAACCGTCTCTATTACAGTATTTTTCAAGAATTTAACAAACAATCTTGTTCCAATGCACAGTTTTGGTGGATGGAGGTTCCTCATAGCAAAATAGGTGCTCCAACTTTAAGTATAAGGTTGTGGTCAGGCATTCCTGGAGGATTTAGTGTATTAAGAAATTCTATAGGATAGTTGACTGCATCTTCCATTTCAACATCGGAATCAACGGACTTATAATTTCTTGTTTCACTCGAAAACTGTTGCAATAGCAGGTTGTTTACTTCGGCTAACATTTCATTTTTGGAAGTTAAAATGGCTCGCTCATTTAACCAAGTCAAGTCAGACATTTAAGATATTTTTGATGTCAGGTTAAACCATCTTAATTAGGCAGTGTAAATCAGAGACTACTGTACAGAGCTGTTTTGATATTACTATTTTCCGTCATTGTTTTCTTCAAAAACGTCATCTCCTATTGCAGCAGTAGATCTGCAAACTCTCCTGCATTCTTATCTCCTTTCAAGTGTACCCTCATGTTAACTCTCAGTGATATTAAATCAGTCTTTTTCCAGAGGTATTAGTATTTTATGCAATCCTTCACTTAGTCGGCTTGGGATCCACGGGGCAGAACAGGAAGGGTTTACCTGAAGTATCTCCGGTGAGTAGAACAGTTGCATCCCCCCCCCCCATGAGACTATCATTGTTTCGTATATTTTTTTCAGGTTTTATCCAGAGCTTCATCGGCACCCTTGTGTGACATGGTACTCTCGTCCCACACTATTAATCTAAAGTCTCTTAGAACTGCATCCATGTCACTTTGATTCGAAGTATTACATAATGGAGACTCGTTATGGTTGAGGTTTAGTGGAAGTTTAAAGGTAGAGTGGGCTGTTTTCCCTCCTTCCAAAAGTGTGGCTGCTATTCCATATGAAGTAACAGCAACTGCAATATTCTTCTCTGATCTTACTTTAGCAAGTAGTTTAGGATGAAGGTTTTCCCAGTTCCTCCGTGTGCGTCAAGGAAAAATAATTTACCAGTGTTGGAAGTTATTGATGAATTAACTATCTCGTACACCACTCTTTGGTCATTATTTAGTTTCCTTACGTTTGTTTTCATTGTGTTTGCAAGTTCTGCAGTATCATAAGCTAGCTCACGGACGTAATCTCTGTAGATGTAATTTAATACATTACCAGACACCTCAGGCAGACCATAGTTATTAAGACGTTGGCCGCCCATCGAAAGGACTAAGTCCTCAATAACTGACAAACAACGGTTACTTATAAGTCCAGGAAGGTGTTGTACGTTTAAGTCTTTACACTCCTTCTCCATTTGACGTCTTAAGTCCTGATATAAACTCTCTTGGTGCTTTTGCCAAAGGAGAAGGTTCGAAATCTGGCAGAACACAATCATCTTGACGTAGAGCTGACGGATCTTACTCGAAGTGTCAGAGAGAGCTGCTTCTTCAAGCGCGTGGTCCCAGTGTATCATTCTGGAGCAAACCAAGCACGCTACAAGCAGCCTTTAATGTTGGATGCACTGTATTCCCAACAGTCTTAAGATATTCAAATGATGTTGGCCCTCTTACTTCAAGTAATAAAAGACGTATGTAGTAGTACCCTTGATTATATACGCACCCTATATATATAATCAAGGGTAGTACTCAACATTGTTTGGGTAAACTGTGTATACTTTGCCCAAAACATGGTCTTTTTATCCCTATTTGGCCGGGGACTGGAACTCCTTGCTTTCGTCTCACAAACTTGTTTGATTTCCTCATTGCTAGGATCTTATTGTAAAGAAGACCTCTGGCAAAATTATCATGCTGACACAACTCAAAAAATACCCAAAGAGTTGTGTTAGATGGGTTTTTTATTCCGTCATTTACATTTTCCGACGTGAAATACACTCTTTGTCCATTTTCAAGATGAACAGCAAGATGAAATACAGGGGGGGGGGGAGGAACCGTTCATGTATAGGAAAACAAAATATTCTCCATGCAGTTTCAGAGCTGCTAATGTAGTGACCTGTTTCATAGTGAATGACATCGTTATGTTCATCATTTGGAGGGAAAACCGCCTGGTCACTGCCTTTGTTGACCTATTTACACACGTATTTTATAGATTTCACCGAATTGCAAAATTCAACATTTATTTGGGGCAGGGACGTACCCAGAACTAAATTTCGGGGGTTGTCCAAATAGGGGTCTGAGTAGGATTAGCAAGTGGAATGAGGGGGAGTGGAGGGAGCAAACCCGAGGCTATAGAAAACGAAAGCTGTAATGTAGCTTTTTTAAAATTTTTAGTGGCGTTTTGTCTTCTAACTACAGACGAAGGAAGGGAGCACGTTTCTTTTCCATTCACCGGAATTCCACAAGTTAATATTGTATGATCGCTTTTACGTCTCTAATATTTTATTAAAACCTTAAATTATACTGAGATCTATACCATTTAAATTTGCGTTCATGACGAGCATACAATATGTAAACTCAAATCAAATCAATTTATTCATTGCAGTATACGTACAAATACATTGCATTGCGTTGCAAACTGAGTTACTTAATAATCATTTTATTGTAATATACAGTAAACAATATGAGAAAAGACCATTGCAAAATTAAGGACATGAAAAAGTCAGAATAAATGAACATTTTTATGTTCAGGAAAAAACTTTAAGCGTATTCACGTTGTAAAAATTTAGTTAAAATAAATAATAAATTTAAGCATTATTTGCTGAAATCAATAGTTCCGTTAGAACCTATCAACTCCTGTTTCTATTTGTCACATGTGTCCATACAGAAATTGTTATTGCAGGATTATCTAATTACACTGATGTAAATACATTTAGTAAAAGAATTATACGAATTCATGTAATGAAACAAATACTTTTGATATTTAAGTGATTTTAAAATTTGTTATAAATTACTACAGGCCAATAATTGTATGGATTCGTGAAAT